>CABHPR010117737.1:0-28269 GCA_902168415.1 Peromyscus melanophrys
GTGTGTGTGTGTGTGTGTGTGTGTGTGTGTGTGTTCACAATATGCATACACAAGCATTTAAACATGTGTGAATGTGGGTACATGCCTGCTATGACACACAGGTGGATGTCAGAGAACAACAGGTGTCATTCCTTGACTCCAATCTTGCCGGGGTCTCTGTGGTTTATAGTATACAGCCAGGCAAGCTGGCCCTCTGGCTTCCAGATAGTCTCCCAGCTCCCTGCAGGAGTCCAGGGCTGCTGATGCTCACACTGTGCATCCGGCTATACACTGCCGCTACAGCTTTGAATTCGGCCCTCACAGCTGCGCAGCAAGCACTCTTTCCCCATCTGCTAAGTCCCCAACCCTCCTTCCTCTTTTCTTATGATAACCAGATGTGACATTCCTGGAGGCCAGTCAGCTGGGTCTGACTCACCTGGTGACTTCACTTCCCAACTTTTCATGGTCTTCCTCTGAAAACTCCAGATAAGACTAATCCCCTTGGCAACACTGTGTGAGGCTTGAGCAAGACCTGAAAGGGCCTTGGCTCAGGGCCTGGAGCCAACTTGCGAGCCACTCTTCCGTCCCCTGCCTTTGCAGGCGGGAGAGCCGCTAGGGCCCACTTAACTGTGGCTGCAATTGTTCTCCTGGGAGCCTGCCCTTTGCTCTGATGTCCATTTTGTCGGCCAGTGTCAGCTTGCGTCCAAGCCTTTCCAGAAAGGACATTTTTCCTTGACGTCTGTCAAGAAACACTAAATCCTCTGTGATGGCTCGTCTCAACTGTCAATTTGATTGCACTTAGGATCACCATGGAAACACACCTGGGGGTGGGAGGGAGGGAGTTTCCAGAAAGGTTTAACTGAAGAGGAAAGAGCCACCTTGACTGTGGGCAGCACCACGCCCTGGGCTGGGGTCCTGGACTGAATAAAATGAGGACGCGAGCTAAGCACCAGCCTTCACCTCTCCGTTTCTGTCTGCGGCCACCATGTGAGCAGCCGCCTCCTCCTGCTGCGCCGCCGACACGCCATGACGGACAGCAAAGCTGAAATAAAGCCCTCCTGCCGTCAGCTGCTTCTTGCCAAATATTTAGTAATCAATACTCCTACCAAACACCAAACCCCGAAGGCCAGTTCTGGGGGGTGAATTCTGTCACCCTCCCAACTGCTGTTTGCTTTTCTTGCCGTCTTAGAAAAAAGCTCCAGGCAAGTGTGATGGCTAACCATGACTGCCAGCACCTAGGGACCCTCCACTGAGGGATTACCCCCACCATACCTCCATCATGCTCCAGCCATGGCTGGTGGGTCCGTCAATGGGGCCTTTTCCTGATTCCCAGCTACTGTGGGTGGGACCATCCCTAAGCAGGTGGGCCTGGGCTGTGGAAGGAAGGTAGCTGGATGTCGGCCTGAGGGTCAGGCATTCCTGCCTCAACTCCTGCTGGAGTACCCTTCAGTGGCGGACTGTGACCTGGAAGCATTAAACGAAATAACCTTTTCCTCCTCCGGTTGTTTTTGGTTTGTGGTGCCTATCACAGCAACTGAGCGCTACCGAGAACAAGTCAGATGGAGAGCCAGCCTCTGTACAGGTCCCTAGAGGCTCCAGGCTGGTCCTCATAAGGACTCCAGGAAGTCCACCCAGCACCAGGCCAGCCTGGAACCAGAGAGCCCGAGGGAAGCCGGGGGCTTGCACATCCTCTCATAGCCCTGGAACCAACCTGTTCACGTGGCTTCTTAAGCTCGGCACACGTTGGGCAACCGCCCGGGGAGAGCAAGATGCCATTTCATACCACAGTTGCTCAAAGCAAACTGATTCACCAACAAGTACAGCACCCAGAAGGGATAAAACTATTTCCTCCGAATTCACAGCCGCTGCCGCTGATGATGATGTCAGCCACTCACCTCAGCCCTGGAGGAGCCCACAGGAGGAGCCACCTGGCTTGGTAGAGCTCACCCACTCATCTCAACCTGGTTCTCCACAGGCCTGGGGATGTGGGTGAATGCTAATTTGTAAGTCTGCTTTAAATATATATTGCCATTAAAAGGGTCTTGAGCAGCAAAAGGAAATTCACAGATAATAGCAGACGCACTCGCACTTGGAGAACGCAAACGGTTTAAAAATAAGAACAATGCATATTTATGATGACGCACCACGGTTACAGACTTCCTTGGGCTCTGTTATGTGAGAACCAGAATGGCTTCTAAGTTTAAGGCTGAGAAAGTCAAAACTACGGCAACCGTTGGCAACTTTGGTGAGCTCACATACCAACTGCTACTTCGTATTTAGCGTCAACTCCTGAAGATTCTATTTGGTAGAACCAGCGGGAATTTTCCAGAAAAATCAGCATTTCTTACAAAGGAGAAAAGATACATGTTCTTCACTCCTCTTTGCAAGATGTCCACCCAGACAAGATTGCCTTTTCTGAGGGTCAAATGACCTCCATGTCTTCAGAAGCCAGGACTGATTGAGAAAACAAACCACAAAAATTACAACAGCTGCTCGCCTGTACTCCACGACTCAGGGCCAAAATAGACACTCGAATGACGAACTTCTGAATAGGATGGATCTTTATCAGAGAGCCCAATCAAACCTCATGACCCAACACATTCCCCAAGCAGCATACTAAAATCTCCAACTGTACAATACTGAACTGCTCTGAACATTCGGATTCACCACTTCGAGGAGCCCAAGGCATTCTCCACAGTCCACAACTACACTATAAAGTCTCATAAGGAAAGAATCAGGATTTGGGGTCTTTTGGAAACACTCTGGGACTGTGAAAGAGGGTACCAAGCTAAGGGGCTATCAAAGACCTCATCAAATGTCACAAACTAAGAGTCTTCAAGACTGGCTGTGACCCAGAGACGAGGACCGGAGAGCACTGTAAACCAACCCAGAGACGAGGACCGGAGAGCACTGTAAACTAACCCAGAGACAGGACCGGAGAGCACTGTACACTAACCCAGAGTCAATGACCGAACAGCACTGTAAACTAACCCAGAGACAGGACCGGAGAGCACTGTACACTAACCCAGAGACGAGGGCCGGAGAGCACTGTAAACTAACGAAGAACAAGGTTGCTGCCTATGTTCTTCCAGAGTCCACATCCTGCATCTGCATCTCTGTCCCTGACTTTCGCTGCTCACAGATAGCTGGGGATGCACTGATCTGCCCATCACCCCCAAAGCGTGGCCGCTAACCCAGGAAGGCTGATAAGTCCTCTACAGAGGGTTTTCCAAGCCTGAATCCCCTTCACGATCACTGGGAAGAGTGCTTTGTAAAAATGCGACTCAAGGCCAGAGGAGGCCCAGCAGGTAAAGACGCTTGCCACCAAGTCGGACAATCGGAGTTTGATCCCCGAGATCCACACGGCAGAGGGAACTAACTCCTGCAAGTTGTCCTCTGACCTCCATGCATGTGTCAGAGTATGCACACACATGCCTAATAAACACGTGTTTTGTTTTATTTTAAATAAGACACATTCGTCCATAATATTTGAAAGTCTACTATGTGCTAGTGTTCTAAATATCAGGAATGAAAAGGCAAAAAAAAAAAAAAAAAAACCCTGTGCCTTCATAGAGGTGGCACTCAAGTGGAATAAAAAAGAATTAAATTATTATTATAATGGTAATAAGAAAAATCAGGGTAAAAGAGTATTTCTCCCTTTCATTCCGACCACTCGGGGAGCTTGCTAAATACGATTTCCAGAGACTGACTTCACGCACCAATGCTCAAGCTCCACGGATCTGCGTTGTTCTGAGACAGGATGCCACTGGTAACCTCAAACTTGCAATCCTCCTGCCTCAGCCCCCTGAGTCCTGGGCTTGTGGGCATCCGTTACCACATCCAGCTGAGGAATGTACTTCCGCAAACTATTTATTATATTATTTATTATTGTTGTGGGGGGGGGGGGAGTACACGTAAAGGTCAGAGGACAACTTGGCAGAGTCGGTTCTCTCTTCCCAACTTTACACGGTTTCCAGAGATCAAACTCAAGTCATTAGGTTTGCAAGACAAGTGCCTCACCGGCCCGGCCATCTCACCGGCCAAGCCATCTCACCGGCCTGGCCATCTCACTAAGGGAATGCATTTTTAAGGACTGATTCTGATGCTGCTCACCCGGCACGGCACCGGGACCATTATTGATGACGTTGCACAACCAATTCAGTTTCCTAATCCAGTCATAGTCAAAGTTTCTGCAGCACCGTGCCCTTGAATGGACCTTGGCTTTAATACAGCCATCACTTCTGCTTACATTTTTTTTTACAGTGACGACTCGAAGGCTTTCTGAAAATCAAGACAAGATCACAGACAATAAAGGGCTGGAAAATAACCAGATCATTGGCATTGAAAGAAACAATGATCTTCCACCTTCGCAAGGACCGGGAAACATCTCCTACCCAGAATAGGTGCATTTCATCCAAATGGGGAAGTCACCAAATCACAGCAATCAAACGCTGGGAAGATGAGATGAGGAGAAAAGAGCCCTCCGGCAAAATAGGCCTAAATGGTGTGACAACCTCGCTGATGGCAGAGGCTGCCGCAGCAGCTGACAGACAAGCCTGGCTCGGAGCTGTGAAGGACTTGCTCTTTCAAAGCAAAGACTTGCCGGCCAACAGAGACAGGCCCTTCCACAGCAGCAGCTGCAGATGCTAATTAAAGGGCAGATCTTACACGTGTTCGGTTTGGAAGGGGCGGGGGCTTCTCTGTTGGGTTCTGCATCTACACTCCAAGGACTGCAGGAGCAATTTCCATTCATTGTGCTGAAGTCAAAACGAAGGACAAATGTGTGTGAATGTAGTCTACACATGCACATGTGTGTTTATGGGTGTGTTGGGGGTTATGAACATTTAATAGTTATTTGGTATTGATACAGTTTGAATGTGTCCTCCGAAGTCCACATGTTGGGGTTAGTGAGCTAGCTCATCGGGAATGGGCACTTGGCACCTAGTCTGATGGCCTGAGTTCATTCCCTGGAATCCACATGGTGGAAAGTGAGAACTGACTCCCAGAGGTTGTCCTCTGACCCCTACAAGTATGTCAGGACACACACACACACACACACACACACACACACACACACAGAGCTCACATGATGGGGCTGGGGAGATGGCTCAGTGGTTAAAGCGCTTGCCACACACATGAAAACCACAGTTTGGACCCCCAAAACCCACGGAAATGCTGGATGGGAGACAGGGGATCCACAGAGCAAGTTGGTGCACTCTGGGTTCAAGTGAAAAACCTTGCCTCAATGAATAAAGTGCGAATCAATCAAGGAAGATTCCCCACATCACCCTTGGACCTCCACATGCATGAACACATATGTGTACATACAACCACATACATGCATGCCCACACACATACAAACACACATATGCATAGGGAAAAATGTTTACACATTGGCTATTTAACCCCAAATTTATACGATGATGCTATTTGGAAGGTAGTGCCTTTGGGAGGTAATTAGGGTTCGATAAAGACATGTGTGAGTGTGATGACAGCATTAGTGGCTTTATAAAGAGAGAGAGACTCTCATGGTGACTGTCTTAGCATGTGACACTCTCTACCATGCTATTACACAAAAAGAAAACGGACCAGATGCCAACCTGATGCGGGTGATACGCTCTTGGCATTCCCAGCCTCTAGAGTCATGAGCCAAATAAACATCTAGTCCTCACACAGGCTGGGACTTTGTTCTAGCACAGGCAAGCGGACTAAGGCAAGATCTATTCCAATCTGCACGGAGCATCAGCATGCTGTGCAAGCCACCTCCTTGAAATGCTTGCACACTCCATGTGCACCATGACAAAACCCCGCAATGGTTCCCTTGGCATCACAGTGTGCTCTGCCCAGTGTTTCCGAACTTCGTCATCGGGGAGGAGGGTGAAAATCCTCTAAGCAATGTGGCCTCTGACAAGATACCTTTCATTATTTTCCTGGAAGGTCAAGGTAACCTCTAGGAGATGAGAGAAGGCCTTTATCTCTGAAAGTTTGAATTCCAGCCCAATTTAGCCACCTATTGAAAAAAAAAAAGAAAATCACCCAGCCCTTGGGAGGTAGAGGCAGGCCAATCTCTGAATTTGAGGCCAGCCTGGTCTACAGAGCAAGCTCCAGGACAGCCACGGCTACACAGAGGAAAAACAAAAACAAAACAAATCAAAAAACCCTTTTAGAGCACTGAATCACACTGGGCAAGAAACATTTCAGCAGACCAAGTAACTGCGGACATGAGTTAGGGAGGCCACTGACTAAAGGTGCCAGTCAGTTCAAAGGAAATAAACACAGAATGATGGAGTAGCCCTAGGCTGACAGCCTAAGGGGGAAGGGCCCATCCCTGGGCCTCGAAGAACGAGAGATTTCAGATGTGTACATTAGGTTACCAGGTAAAGAAAGAGGCAAGTCAGAAACCAGGGGCCTAGAAGGCAACCGTTCTCAGAGCGACACTGCTGAACCAGCAGCAGCAGCAGCTCATGGAAATGTGTGGAGAAATACAAACTGGGTTACCCACCCCGCCAGACCTCCTGAATCCAAGACTCCGGGAGTGGAGACGCACTGAGGCCACCCGATTAAACTGCGGCTCCTAATAAGGACAAAACTCTGAATGCACACTCTTGAAATATGCCTCAAGACCTGGACGTGGATCAACTATCTCGAAGGCGAAGAACCCGGATGGCAATAACAGGCTCCAGCAATGGGACTGGAGCCAAAGGAGGAGTTACTACCTTATCCACCAATGAGAAAGTTCAAGCTGAAAAGGACGAGAGAACCAACAAGGAACAGCAATAAAACAAGAATGGGTCTTCGAAACGCCAGGTTTTCTGAAGGGCAGCAGCCTCCGAAACCCTGGCTTCCAGAGCAGCAACTTGTGAACACACGCCTGAAATTCAGATAATCCTAGCCAAGAGATCAAAACAGCACATGTCTCGTTGTCAAAGCTATGGTAAGCTGCCACGTCGTACTAGGGTACACAACGGTGCTGCCTTCGTTAACTCCCTCCTGACTCAAGGTGGAAACAGATGCCGATGTCCCCAAAGGCCCTGGGGTCGGTGACACAAACAGCTCATTTCCAAACTGTTCCTACTTAATTGTCCACAAAATTACACAGGTGTGGGTTGAAAACTGAGAGACTATGACAAACCAACCTTGAACAGCACAACAAAAACCAGGACTCCATCAGGAGTCATTCTGGACACAGGTGTACAGCACTGTGAGTATGAATACAGGATGTGGAGCGAGGAGCCTGAGGACTATTGACTGTCCTCCCCAATCCACCCTCCCATTCTTCTGTAGTACGATGAGCAGATGTTTCTGCTAACTTGATTGGACTAAGAAGCACCTGGGAGACCGTAAAGCAAAGTCTGGATGTATCTGTGAAGGTGTTTCCAGGGAGAGTTATCCAAATGGAGAGACCAACCCTGAATATAAGTGATAGTACCCAACAGGCCTGGAGTCCTGATGGAAGGAGGAAGGGAGGCAGGCCAGGGATAAGGTGTCCTCTCTCTCTCTCTCTCTCTCTCTCTCTCTCTCTCTCTCTCTCTCTCTCTCTCTGTCCCAGCAGCCATAATAAGCTGCCCCTCTCGACCACACCATTCCTGCCATGATGGACTGAGAATCTAAAACTGTGGGCTGAAATAAATTCTTTCTCTTTAAATGGTTTCCCCCATGAATTTGGTTACAAAAATGAAAAACCAGCAGCAGGGACTTTTAGCAGCTAGACAGCATGTGTCCACGTCTCCCAAGCCATGGGGAGTGGGGGGAGACACACATTCAGTCTAAGTTCTGGCTAACAGAGCATGAGAGGAAATAATTTCACACATAACTCTGTGTGGAAGGAATTTTCTTTCTCTAAATTTCTCTCTTCTCTCACTATCCACTTGGAACCAGGATATCAACAGCAATCACGTGAAGGACAGCCTCCTAAGAGACAGAGGAGCCACAATATGGAAGGAACCTGGGATCTGACTTAATACATACAACCAAGCAAGCCCCACCAACATGAACTGTTGGGCTCTCTTTGTTACCAAAACTAGTATCTCTCTATATGCAACTGGGGGGAAATCACTTGGGATGAATGGAGAGAAGAAAATGTAAAGTCACAAAACAGAACATCTTCAAGTTCATTCTGAGAGCCAGGGTATCCTGGAGAAGCCCTTCAGCATGAAAGATATCAATACAAAGGATTTCACAAGAAAATTCAGACACCATACAGCAAATGGTGAATTGTGAAACAAAGTCTTCTTTGTAGAAATCAACATCTTTGTGGAAGGACACTGGTGAAGGCTTGTGTTATACAGGATGCAACAGATTATTTTCATGAGCCAGATCAACAAAGTACTGCTTCCATGGGCCACCTGCCAGAATTACATCCTAACCTTGATAGATGGAACCAGAAACAGGGATGAATTTTTGCTACCTCTGCCATGCACCAGAAAATGGCAAGCCATGTTCAATTGGATGTCACTGCAAATAAGGATTTTTTTTAAGCACCAAAATTCAAAACATCCCAAGTTCAACTTCCTTTTGTGGTACTCCAAGTTTTGGGAGGGAAAAAGAAAGAAAAAAAAAAATCTCACTTAGGCTTATCTTGAATTGCATACTTTAGTCTAAACTCCAATTGCTAACATAATATGATTTGGATAAATCTGTGTGTAAATCTGAATTATATGGAACCGATCATTCATCCAATGAATGTATCTTAGGCATTTACTCAGTAAACATCTACTAGGAGCATCAAGACATAATTGTTCCCATTAGGAGATTAGATTAGTGGAAGAGACTCACCATGACTCATGGGTATGGGGGTACAGGCTACATAGCAGATGGTCCCCCATCCCAGGAGCAGAAGGCCCAGGAGAGGTTTCTAGAGAGAACATCTGATCCCAGCCCACAGAGAGAAACAGGGGACGTTCAGACCAACCGAAATTGAAGGAGCAGGGAGGAGAGAAGCAAGATCAAAAAGCAAAGGAAGTCCTGGGACAACGGTAAAATGAAGGAGATTCTTGGAGGGACGGGCTTTAAAGTCTGGTAAACACAACCATGTGGCTAGCCTGAATCCACCCAGAGGGTAACAGGGAGGAGAGCTGGGGCTCTGAACAGCAGGAGGACTTGGTGAAATGTGAAAGACCTGAGGGAAGGACACATGGACGGCAGGCAGGGAGGTTGACACAGAGACACGTGTAAATGAAAACCAAGGTGGGGACAGAAGAGATGGCCAAGCCGAGAGGTACAAGAGGCAGAATCTTGTTTTGTTTTTTACTAACTAAAATACACCTGTGATTACACTGCCCTTAGATTTACACATTAGTGTTCAGTTTCAGAAGGAGCAAGCCATAAAATGCTGTTTCTCAAACTTCTGCAAGTGCTCAGTGGACACAGTAGGATTATTTTAGTGATTGAGGAAGCCCCTTATGTTGCTGAAGAATGTGTTTCTGGATTCAGAAACTCTCCAATTTTGGAAAGATAAAGTAACTCATATACTTTATATCATACAATCTTGGTAGTCTGGGACACAACCTCAGATGCTGATATGGGTTAGGGACATGGCTCAGGTGGTCAACACTTGCCTTGCAAGTGTAAGGACCTGACCTTGATCCCCAGAAGCCACAAAAGGATGGTGAATGCCGGGCACGGCAGCACGTGCTTGTAATCCCAGTGCCAGGGAGGCAGACAGGAGGGTACCTAGGGCTCAATGGCCAGCTAGCCTAATCTAATCGGTGAGCCGCTGGCCAATGAGAGAGTCTATCATAAGGAAGTGAATGGCTTTCCTGAGAATAAAACCCTGGCCTCCACACACGTGCAACACACACACACACACACACACACACACACACAAACACACAAACACACACACACACACACAGAGCCTTTTTTTAAGGAGGGGATGAGAAGATGGCTATGAGTAAAGAGCTTGCTGTACAAGCATAAAGACCTGAATTCAGATGCCCAGAACCCATGGAAAAAGCCATGCATGCACAGTAACACACAGCTTAACTGCAGCACCAGGGAGACGGGAGAATCCTTGAGGCCCAGGTTCAGTGAGAGACCCTGTCTCAAAAAACAGAGTAGAACCAGGTGGCGCACAGCACTCAGGAGGCAGAAGCAAGTGGATCTCTATAAACTTAAGGCCAGCCTGGTCTACACAGAGAGTTCCAGGCCAGCCAGGACCACATAGTGAGACGCTGTCTGAAAAATAAATCAAGTGGAGAGTGACTTGAGGTAGATACCCAACCTCTGGCCTCTGGCACATGCGCACACACCCACATGAACATGTACACACAACACAGACACACAGGAAAGCTCGGTGGCCTGGGCATGCTGGTGCAAGCCTGCAATCTTATCTATAAGGAAGGCTGGGGCAGCAGGATCCTCAAGTTGTATGCCAGCCTGGGTACACAACAAGACTTATCTCAAACCACTAAAACCAAGAGAACAGGGTGGAGCCAGGGAGAAACTTCAGTTCATAGGAAACCAAGGCAAATAGACTGATTCTTCCAGATCAGAAACAAAGGCAGTCACATCATCAAAAAAGAAACAAAAAAACAAAAACAAAAAAAAAATGCCCAATGGGAGTTCAAGACAAAAACAACTCTCTGCTCCCTTCCACAAGCCTCCTTATCCCCACCCATGGTGACATGAGAGTCTGATCAGGGGCTGATCCAGGAACAAAGGTTTTTTTCTAGAATACACACTTTATATTTAAGAACTTAATCCTCTAAGAACCTAAATAGGGCCCCAAAATGAGCTTTGGCATTCCATAAGCTACGCTATATGGACAACAGAGAAAACTATGCCATCATCCAAAGGAGTGCACTGGAGGTCAGGGTTGTAGCTTAGTGGTAAAGCGTGTGCTTAGCATGCTCAAGGCCCTGAGTTCAATCCCTGACACCAAAAAGAATCAAGTATAGCACTATGTAGTAACATCAAAGATGTCTGAGACAGGATCTCACTATGTGGCCCTGACTAGCTTGGAACTCACAGAGAGTCACCTGTCTCTGCCTCCAGAGTGCTGGCATTCCTAAAGAAAAAAAAGAGCAAAAACCAAACAAACAAAAAACTCTTTTGGTTATATATACATTAGTACGCTCCCAATAAAACATAGTTAAGGTCAGAAAGAGACTCTATCTCCATTAACATTTGTTCCCCACAGAGAGCTAAGAAAAGAAAGCAGAAGACCATGGTTCTACTTCACACATCTTCAGTGTACACATTGTTAAACTTTTAAAATTAATTTCTTTATCTGTGTATGCTTATATGTGTATGCCTGTGTGGATACATGCACCACACTGTGCGTGCATGAGTGAGTGAGTGAGTGAGTGTGTGTGTGTGTGTGTGTGTGTATCAGAGGACACATCTTGCAAGAGTTAATTCTTTCTATCTTGTAGGCCCCAGGAATCAAACTCAGGTCTTCAGGCTTGGCATCAAGCAGCCCAACCGGCTGAGCCATCCCATTGGCCCAGTATATGCATTTTTAGGGTGGGATTGGGGTATACTGGTGTGCATTTTTAATTTACCCTTAACAACTGTGTGTAGCCATGGGGTACAGTATGATATTCCAATAAATACACACAATGTACAGTGATCAAATCAAAACAATTAACGAATTCACCACCTCCCATCGGCTTTGTCTTGGGACCATTCAAGCTCTTCTCTTCTAGTTATTGTGAAGTGTGTAATAATTATTAGAGAGAGTTGCCCTCCTCTGCTACAGGACACCAAAGCTTATCCCTTTTACCTAGTACTACTCATAGTAGACTACTCATAGAAGTCTAACTGGTCTACCCATTAGCCAGCCCTCCTCTGCCTCTCCTCACCCCAGTTACCTGGCAACCACTATGCTATTCTCTGCTTCTATGAGATAAACTCAACCGGCTTCCACACATGTGTGAGAAGGGAATGGGCTGCACTTTCTTACCTCAACCATGCATTATTACCTTAACTTTTAAAAATTAAAGCAAGAAATGAGCATGGTGGCCCACATCTTTAATCTCAGCACTGGGTAGGCAGAAATAGGTGACTGATTGTCTGTGAATTCCAGGCCAGCCTGGTCTATGCAGCAAATTCCAGGCCAGCCAGATCTACATAATGAGACATTGTCTCCAAAACTAAATTAATTGACTTAATTTAATTAAAGCAAGAATCTATTAAAGGTAGTTAGAGACCATTCCCAATTAAATCACTTTCCATTGCTGCCCTTTGTAGCCGCAGTACAGTAGGCTGTTTCTAAGTGGGTCAGCTCTTAATCTTTAGAACAAGGAATGGGAGACGTCTAGTCAGAAAATTGACTGAATGAGTGAGCGGTGTCACAGACCACCTCAGCAAGAACCGCTTTCAATCTGCGGTATCATCTGAGTATCAGGGCCTGGGCTCGTTCCGCGGGGACGGATGTGAAGACTCACCAGGTAAAGGTTATTTTTGTCCTGAAAGGCATACTGTAATTGGGGGATCCAAGGGCTCGTGCTCCGAGATAATATGTTCCGCTCCTCCTCGAAAAATGAAACCTGCAGGGAAAAGAAAAACTCTTTAGATAATTGTATTAGAACTAAATGTGAAGGGGAAATGGCCTTTGTCCTGCCTTTCAGTCTAAATTGATGTTTCCAGGTTTTTAAAAGAATCACTTAGCATGACACTCACCAAGTCTGGTAACCTGCTAGTCTCAGCTCTGCCAGGCCCACGTTATGCCCGTGACATCCCTCCTTAAGTCAATTCACTTTATCCGAGCTTAAGCATCTTTCTCTTCTCCACCCTTCGCTTCCTGGACGGTTCTAATAGATGCCGTGAATCCAGGCCAGGTGGGACAGTCAGAGAGCCACGGTGCCAGGCCCAAGCAGAGTGAGGACAGTGGCAATCCCGTGTGGCAGCAGGCCAGGGTGGGCTACCAGAGGCTCAAGCAGGGGGAAGATGGACGTAGCTGCACATGGGGGTGGATGGCGTAGGGCAGGTGAGGAGATAAGGCTATGGCCACAAAGATTGTGAGAGGCTATGGCTCAGCAGTTAAGAGAACTTGCTGCTCTTGCAGAGGACCTGGGTTCGACTCCCAGCACCCACATCATAGCTTGCAACCACCAGTAACAGTAACTACAGTTCCAGGGAATCCAACATCTTCTAGACTCTGAAGACACACTCATGGTGCACATACACACACACATGCAGGCAGAACATTCACACACATAAAACAAATAAAACTAATTTTTTTTTTAAGGAAGAAAATAGTAAAGGCAGAAATGGCCCTGCCAAAGACCCATGAATTAAAGGCTTGGCCCTCAGCCCATGGCATTATAAGAAAGTCTTTCAGTAATTGGGGGTTACCCCTGAAAGGGGTCATGGAACCCCAACCCATTCATCTTTCTCTATTTTGATGACAGCCACAAAATGAAGTTTTTCCATGTACTCTCACCAGTTGTAACTCTTCACCACAGGCCCAAAAGCAACGAGGCTGGGTGTGGCCAGGCGACCTTTAACTCCAGCACTCAGAAGGGAAAGGCAGGTGGATCTAGAGAGGTTTCAGGCCAGCTGAGCTGGGATTACGAAATAAGAAACTGTTTTTGAAGAAAAAAAAAAAAAAAAAGACAATGTGGCCACCCAGCCCTACACTGAAACTTTCAAATTATGAGCCAAAATAAACATGTTCTCTTTATATGCTGATTATCTCCCATATGTGTGATTGGAATGGAAAGCTGACTCACAAGTCACAAGCATAGGGAAGAGAATGACTCAGGGCAGAGATGCAAAGTTGGGCTGGAGTTAGAGGTAATTGTGTGAACATGGTTCCCCTCATAAACACATGAAAACTACCTATGTGTACATCTACGCATGTCTGTATGTAAAGACATATGTGCGTGAATGTACGTGTGGGAACATAAAGACGGCTATACTGTACATAGAAACATGCATTCCTTAGCCCGACCCACGAAAGAGGTCCAAGAGCCATGACAGCCCAAAAGAAGCACAAAACCCAGGGTTAACATCTTGGCCTTTGGCCAGGCGGTGGTGGCACATGCCTAATCCCAGCCCAAAACCGCCTGGCAGTGGTGGCGCATGCCTTTAATCCCAGTACTGGGGAGGCAGAGCCAGGCGGATCTCTGTGAGTTCGAGGCCAGCCTGGTCTACAGAGCAAGATCCAGGACAAGCACCAAAACTACACATAGAAACTCTGTCTCAAAAAACCAAAAAAAAAAATCTTGGCCCCTAGTTCTTTATTTGTATTTACACGTGTGTGTGTGTGTGTGTGTGTGTGTGTGTGTGTGTGTGTGTGTGTGTTTATGCTGTGTGCAGATGCCTGCAGGGGACCTGAAGAGAGCAATGGCTCCCATGGAGCTGGAGCTTACAAGTGTTTGTGAGTTTATAGGAGTTTGTGCAGGGGACCAAACTCAGCAGGAGCAAGGTGCTCTCTGCTGCTGAGCAGCCCTCAGCTCCAAGATCTGGCCTCTAAGGACCATTTCCACTGAACAGAGATCCCCGGAGACACGCTTGTGCAGGGGAAGTATGCAGGGCAAACCTGAACATCTCTCACCAGAGAACAAGAAATGAGTTCAAGAATGGCGGGGATCTGCCAGAAGGAGACGAAGCCAAGCTGAAGAGCCGCCTTGGAGACACTCTGGATAGGATTGATGGCACTCACTGGCTGAAACAAGGAAGGGCCAGTTCACCCAGCACAAACAAACCAGTAACTGAGGGTGGCATAAGGGATGGAATTGTCCTGTCTCTGTCAAATAGGCAAGAACCAAAGGGAAAGCAACTCCGCCATGAAGAGCGGCAGGCATCCTCTTCACCCGGCGAGCTATGTGCGCACACCCGGAAAGTGGCCGGTTGGAACTGAGTCACCTGTTTCGGGGAACCGGAAAAGAGGCCCTTCTTTGTGATGTTTCTGCCCACGCATAGCACCTAAGTCCGAATTGTATGGAATCACTGGCCTGCTGTCATAGGAACCATCGAGGTCATAAGGATTCAGGGGAAAAAATGAAGGAACCAACTCAGATCAAAGAGACAGAAGGGCTAAACCCTGGGTCCTATCCTAACGATGTGATTGGGATGACTGGTAAAACATGAATGGGGTCAGAGGAATGTACTGTTGCTAACGTTCTGGTGGCGTGATGGATCATGGGAAAATATCCCTGTCATAGGACATATATACTAAGTACACAGATGTATTTTCAAGTCATTTGGTTGTTGTTGTTGTTGGTGGTGGTGGTGGTGGTGGTGGTGGTGGTGGTGGTGGTGGTGGTGTGGTATGGTGTGTGTGAGCGTGTGTGAGATTTTTCTGGTAAGTAATTTTACACAGAAACCAGGAAAGGCCAAAACACCAGTTACTCAATCAAACACTAACCCAGGTTACTAGGTGTTGCTATGGAGGTGCTGTGCAGCTGTAGTTGATTGACATCTGCATTCAGCAGCTTTAGGAGACTACCCTCAGCAGTCGGGTGGGCCTCATCCAATCAGCTGAAAGGCCTCCAGAGCAAAACTGAAGGGTTGGGGGTGTAACTCAGTGGTAGGGCACTTGCCTGCCTAGCATGCTCCAGACCCCAAGGTCAGTCCTCAAAACCACCAAAAAAAAAAAATTGAAAAAGTTGGGGTTTTAAAAAAAAAGAACAAGGGGCTGGAGAGATGGCTCAGCAGTTAAGAGCCTTGGCTGCTCTTTCAGAGGACCTGAGTTCAATTCACAGCACCCACATGGGATCCAGGACCTCTTCTGGTGGCAAATGTACATTCAGACAAAACATTCATTACATTCATACATACATACATACATCTTCAAAAAAAAAAAAAAAAAAAAAAAAAAAAAAAAAAAAAATTGCAGTTTGGGGGGGGGGCGGTGCTTCAAGACTATCGTAGGCTGGAGAGAGAGTTCAGTGGTTAGCGCGCTTGCTATCCAAGCATGAGAACCTGAGTTGGTAAACAAGTTAACTATTGAAAAGCTGAGCACAGCAGGTGCTCCTATAATGCTGACACTGTTGGAGAGAGACAGGAGGCCCGCTGGGGCTCACAGACTGGTGGCCTGGCTCCAGGTTCAGTGAGAGACCCTGTCTGGAGGGGACAGGATGGGAGATGGCAAAGCGGGACACCCAAGGCTCTGTGCCAAGCCTTTACTTCCTGAGTGCTGGGATGTGCGCCACCACACCCAGTTTATGCAGCGCTGGGGACTGAACCCAGGACTTCGCACACGCTAGACACGCATTCTACCCACTGAGCTACACCCCTCGCCCTGAAATGTTTTCAAACAGCTTGCCCGTGTAGTCCCTAAGATCACCCTGGAAACCTCAGCGCTAAATCCGAGCCGCTTAGGAAGCGGCAGCCCAGCCCAGTGCTTCGCAGTGCTGGAGGGCTGGTCCTGTTGGCTCACACAAGAGAGGTGGTCAGGGAAAGCTGTAGCTCAACAGGCCCCAGCCTCGCTTGCTCACCGTGGATTCTGCCTGAGCCCTGAAGACTCCATTAAAGTAACTGGTCTCTGAGGACCATTTCTGGATGTCACGGCACTCCACGCAAGCACGCCGGCCTCTCCCAGGTGACGGGCTCTGTTTGTGAGATACATCACTTCTTCACAACCTCTTCCCCTGCTGCCCTTCTCTATTATATCCTTACATCTCAAATCCTCACGGCGACTCCATTAGGAGCCCTGCTTTTCTTTTATACTGACCCTCTTAATCAGTGATACGTTTACCAGTGACAGTGGGTTTTATTACCTCCTCTATAAACAGGATTTTTCAAAACCCAGGCCCACACCTCTGCACCACGGTCACTTCAGGTCCTTGGCCTGGAGGAAAGTGCATCTGTTGGAATCTCGACTGTGTGCCCGCATGTGGCATGGAGGATTTGTTTCGTCTTACATGCACTAGTTCCCACCCAAAACACAACAAGCAGTGCAAGGCTGGGCTAACATCATGCGCCTCTACCCAAGGACCTAGAAAGATGCCAAGCACGAAGAATGCTCGGTGAGCGAGTAGGGATGACGGATAGCACTTCCCTGGATGGGGAAGCTGAGGGAGCACCTCCCACTCCTGTCTTGCTAATCACAGGCACTGTCTTGTCATCTTCCCTCCCTCCGATGTTGCTCACACTTTATTCTGAAACACAGAAGCCACATCATGCTTGGACGCTGACAAGCGGCTTCCCACCCTCTGCTGCAGTTTCTGTCTCGAAAGACAAAAAAACAACAACAAAAAAGGGATCTTTGGTTTCTGCTTAGGAGTATGATGATTTGGATCTGAAACGTCCCTCAAAAGCTGGTGTGTTGAAAGCTTAGTTCCTAGCCCAGCAGTGTGCGGAGATGGGGGCCTCGGGCAATGATTGGCCCATGGGGACTGTGACCTCATCAATGGATTAATCCATATGTGGATTAATAACTTAATGGGCTACTGGGAAATGGTAGGAAATGGTAGTAGGTGGTGTCTAGTTGGTGGTCACTGGTGGGCATCCCCTGGGAAGGACCATTTTGTCCCTGGATCTGTCTCTTCCTCTCCTTTTTCTCTGTTTCAGTGGCCACATGCCCTGCACCATGATACTCTGCCATACCACAGGCCTAAAGCAACGGAGCCAGCTGACCATGGGAGGAAATCTCTGGATGCCGAGAGTCAAAACAGCCCATTTTCCCCCACTGAGTTGGTTTCTCTCACACCCTTTGTTGCGGGGCGGGAGACTAACCCAGGGATGGTGGCAAAGCTCTAGGCATGGATGGTGGCAGTGGTCTGCAGCACGGTGGGACTTCTTAATGCCATTGACTCCTACCGTGAAAATGGTTAACGTGGGAAATTTTACCTTATGTCAAGTTTAACACAATGAAAAGCTAAAGTGGTTGAGATCTTCCACCCGGATGTCTTCATTTTTCTGTTAGTTCTAAAGTGCCAAACACTCCCCTTCTACACACACACACACACACACACACACACACCCCTGAACAGTACCCCAGAACCCTCACCTCCAGGATGTCGCCCTCAGCCACAGGTCTACCTGGCAAGTTCCCGTCACTTCTCCGCCCCCATTCCCTCTCATCCTAAGGACTTTCCCGACTGCCCTTGGCTCACTCATGACATTGCCCTTCACACCACCGCTAATGAATCTGCTAATTCTCTCCCGCTCTGTGGTGCCTTAACTGCTAAGTGCCTGCTTTGTAGATCTGCATTTTCCCTCCACGTCTGGGGGTTGCTAGTCAGCCTGCAAGGAACAGCCATGGGACTTAAATCCCTTTTGCAGGCTCCCCACGGAGCTGGGTACATTACCGGACACACAATGTGCGCTGGAATGCCTGTAACTAATGAATGACTGCCTGGACTCCAAGGGTGACGGGTGTCTCTCACACAGCCAATGAATCAATATGTCTGGAGAGAGCAGCCTCCAAGGAAGAAAAAATACAACTGAAAAGACAGCTTCGTGACCTGTTATCAGACAAGCGGCTCGAAGGCCAGGGAGCACGATTTTATTTTGACTTCTGCAAAGGCCTGCTCGGGAATTAAACACGTGTGCCCACGTTGGGAACACCTAAGCGTGCGCGCACGCAGACACTGCCCAATCTGCCCCATCTTGAGGCGTGTCCCTGAGACCGAAGCTTGCGGTCCCGGGAGATCACCCTACAATCATTAGTTGAAAAGCCCAACGTGGTTCTAAAATAAAATACCACTACAGACTCGTGACAAAGAAACCGATGGAAATT
The DNA here is from genome assembly GCA_902168415.1 of Peromyscus melanophrys. Classification (NCBI taxonomy): domain Eukaryota; kingdom Metazoa; phylum Chordata; class Mammalia; order Rodentia; family Cricetidae; genus Peromyscus; species Peromyscus melanophrys. Next base: position 18,614 of record CABHPR010117737.1, read on the forward strand.
TCTGAGCCTGCAAAATTAATCAGCACCAGTTTGAAGAGAGCTGAGGACATGAGAGGCCTTTTTGCTCATGTATCTGTAATTAACATCTTACTTGATCTTAGACAGCAAATTAGCAGGCTATTGTCTTTGTGGTGAACATTTGGTACAGACAGAAGAAGGATCAGAGATTCAAATGCCCCTACCTGCTCCTGGGCCAGCAAAGCCTTCTTCTTCATGATTTTCATGGCATAGACGTCCCCTGTTGCCTTCTCTCTAACCACCTGCACTTCAGCAAAGTGACCACAACCCACAAGACTTCGGACTTCAAAGTCTTTCACCGAAGGCTGGAGCTCCCGTAATTCGGCTATGGTGTCGGAGTCTGTGGAAGATCGAAGATTGACACCCAGGTGAAAAAAATACACTTCAAATGCATGCATCTTTGCGAAAGAGGGGAAAAAAAGAAAGAAAAATGTGTTCTGTCTTCCTTCCCTGTCAAAAGACGTTTAGTCACTTTCTCATCCATCATGAATAATTATAAAATCGGCACAAAAGTGTTTTTATCTGTTAAAATTAAGGGCTCCAGAAATTCCAAAGTACGGTTTCCATGGTAGCTATAATTCGAATCCTGGAGACTCAGAAAATAAGAAGAGAGCAAGCACACATGCCATGCTTTTCTTCTTCCTCTGAGGGCTGCAGGGCACCGTTAGGGGTCAAACAAGCTTGGCGGTATTTAGACTGGCATTACAATGTAACGTAAGCAACATGACCCCTGATTTCCCATCAGCCTTTGAGTTGATTCCAGATCATTCCATTCTAGCTAGATGTGCTCTGCCTGGATTTGTGCCATTGGCCCTTGCACTATTTCAGAGGACTGCTTTCCTGGCCTTAATCTAGGGCAATGCTTGAAAGCAGTACGCAGTTAGGCCCCAGGCCCAGAGGCCTGACAGCTGCTCTGCTGGGTTGCCAGCCACACACCCGATGAGCCTGCGACTCTTTCTTGACATGATCTTATTCCTTTCCCAAGTGCAACGGCTCAGGCTGAGATCAATGTAGGAAATACAGGACTAATGGAGTGGTGGTGCAGAATTTCACACACATTTATTAACACTGTGAGACAGACATCTCTAGATGACCGAGGACTCTACTGACTTGCAAGAATGTAAGGAACAGTGGTGATGACCTAAAAATGGAACCCTGTGATGAACAAAGAAGCTGCATCAGAAATAGAGGCTACAAACAAAGGAAATCAGGAAACACCTATAACCCAAATTATCTTAGGCCAAGGGTACACTCAGTAGCAGAACATGTATTCAGCATGCAGGAGGTCCTGGGTTCAAATCCCAACACAAAAAAAAAAAACTTACCCTAGAGAATCCCATAGTTAGGTATCACATTGAAAGCTGAAAGACTAGGCCTGGGGAGATGGCTCAACGAATAATAACATGAGGATGAGGACCTGAGTTCAAATCCTCAGCACCCACATAAAAAGCCAGGCATGGTGGCACATGCCTACAACCCTAACACCAGAGGTCAGAGATAGATGAATCCCAAGGACTTGCTGGCCAGGCAGCTTAGCCAAAATGGCAAGCTTGTGGTTCAGTGAGAGACCCTGTCTCAAGACAATAAGGTGGAAAATGATATAAAATGACACCTGATATCCTGCTCAGGTCTCTGTGGGTTCCCACACCTGCGCACTCAAATGCATGCCACACAGAAAGAAAGATACACATACCAAAAAAAGAAAACCAAGAGACTGTTCTGAAATGTCCCCTAGACACTGAAGTTAGATGCAGTTGGTCCTCCATATCCACAGAGTCAACCAACGAAACACAGATCAAAAGCATTTTGAAGGCCAGCATGATGGCCCAGTGGGTAAAGGAGCTTGCCATGCAAGCCTGAGAATCTGAAGCCCATCCCTAGATGAATGATCGAGTAGAGAGAAATCAGCCCCTAAAAGTTGTCTTCTGGGCCTCTGTACACGAACCTATTCATATGCATGCCGTAATAATTAAAAAACATTCAGGACAGAAAATATTCCACAAAATTTCAAAATGCAGAACTTGAGTTTGTGGCACACAGAAATCTACACTGAATCCACACAAAGGCAGCCTTGCAAAGGCACTATGGTGAGCATCCCAAGCAACCCATAAACGGCTCAAGTTCATACTTTCATAAATATGCATGTGCAGGTATATGCAAACGCCACACCAGTCCACATAAGGAATCTGTGGCTATTAGGTTTTTTTGGGGGGAGGGGGGAACGACGGGTGTTGGAACTAGTTCCCTGTGGAAACTCCAACCTATGGCCACATCATCTCCCCCATATTATTCCCATGATGAAAGGAACCAAGAGGAAGGTCTTTTCGCTAGAAACCAGGCACTCCCTCAGCCTGCCCTTCAGGGACTCAGCCCTGGCAGCCACCAGACAGGTCACTACTCTCCACCGCCAGGTGTGGCACATTCCCTATGTGATTCGTATACCCTGTAAAAGGTCCCTCCCGACACCATGGCGCTCTCTTGCTCGCTCTGTCTCCCTGTCTCTATCCTCTAGATCTTTCTCGTGTCCCCTCTCATCAACGGCCTTTTGCTCCCTCTCCCCCAGTACACCTCTTAGGTGAGATCTGTTGCATGGTGTGATCTCTGCAGCAGACCTTTGCCTAGACCCACCAAGGTACTCTGCCACTAACCCTAACATTGGTTCCACCACTAATCCTAACACCTTTCACAACACAGTCATGAGTGGCACCTGGATGAATTATCCAGCACCAAATGGTCACTGCGTCATCCACCCCCTTTCTCTCTTGCAAAGGTGGAGCTGAATTCTCTTGGACAGAAGGCAAATATGGTCAACTCCCCGGTACTGGCTGTCTTCCGACCCCCACTTTCATGTTGGCCAGTCATCCAAGGCTCCCTTGGTCCCTTGGGGAACCACCCTAGAGTAGTGGGTGGATCTACATGCATTCATTGTGAGCACTGTTTCAAAAGGAGATCTAGGATCATAGAGATGGCTCAGTGAGTAAAGGCACTTGATGCCCTGAGTTTGATCCTTGGGACCCACATGGGGGAAAAAGAGAACTGACTCCTGTAATTTGCAATTTGTCCTCTGACCTCTACACGTGCACACGCATGCAAAATAAAGTAGAATTGACGTGTCTATGCAAAGCACACAGCTTGAATGCAAACTTGGGAGCCACACAGCATTTCCCCTTCGCTCTCACATTACCATGCCAAGCCCTGTCTGCCTTCCCCCTCATCCCTTTCCCGGCTTCCTTCATGTCAACTATTTGAGTACTGAATTATAATTAACCAAATGCGCTGGCTTGCATCTTTCTGTGTTTGAACCTGACTTCACTGCCACTGTACACAAGGCCAATCTCTCTTCATTTTCTTTCAGGCCTTGGGCCCCAAAATTGCTTACGATGTTGCCCAACTCAGTAACACTGGGCCCGTCACTGGGGACAATCAGGCATCTAAATCACACACATTAGACAAACTGCTTTGTGGGCAAAAATGATGATACCTTCAGAACTGCAAGAAAGCATTCCAAATCTCTATCTTCTTCCCCAAAGGCTTTTGCAATATTAGGGTGAATAGGAGAGATGCTAAAATCAAGCCCCTGGGTGTTTTAAAAGAGAGATATGAGGGGAGCCCTTCACAACTTCTCCCCGTACAAGCTGCTTCTATGACCCCAAAACCATATGGACTCATCATCTCTCTGAACTTTTAGTTAGTGTTTATGGGCCCAGTGGGTACTGAATACTGAGGCAAACCAAAAGATACAGAGCACTGTAATGAAAACGCAGCCCAGGTTGTGGCTTTGTTAGACAGACAACTGGACCTGTGGGGGGGAGGGGAGGGAGGCAAAAAACCAGCTCAGCAGAATCCACAGCTTCCTTCCCTGAAATTCAGTCCAGCCTTTCAAGGTCTAGGAATCCATCCTTCACAGAACCCTCAACACATGCTCGGAAAAGATGTGCATGAAGAGGCTCGTGATGAAAACTTACACAGAAAACACTCAGAAGCAACCTGATCCTAAACCCCATCAGCACCAACATGGAAATAATCTAAAGATCAACCCAGGACAACTAGGGCTACATAGGAGGCCCTGCCCAAAAAGAAAAGAAAGGGGGTGAGGGGGTCCATTTATTTTATGTATATAAGTGTTTTGCCTGTGTGGATGCATGTGCACCATGTTGCTCTCGGAGGTCAGAAGAGGGTGTTACATCACCTTGATGGTTGTGAGCCTCTGTGTGGGTGCTGGGAACTGAACCCAGGTCCTCGGGAGGAGCGGCCAACTCTCCAGCCCCACGCCTGCATACTTTAATGTGTAACCATTAGATCATCACATTGAGCGTTTATCATTTCTTTGCCCTATCAGCAGAGCTTCCTGACTCCAAGACATGCTTGAGGCTGCTGCAGGCGGCGGGGCCTGGCACACGCTTTCACGCTTACCTGAATAAGCGTACACTGAGATGACAGACAGGATAGTGTGGCAAATACATACAACAGCAGGAGAGTCATTCATTACTATTATCGAGTACTACATATAATTACATGTTATGTTCTTTCTCATGGGGTTCACGGTTCAGTAGGTTTGTTCAGGACAGCACCGTCATAAACATGTCTGATGCATGGTGCTACAAGTTAGGGCTGCAGGGTGCCTGGGTGGGAGACATCGCTTAGCTCATTATAACCCTGTTGGGTCCCTAACTGTCACATAACTCCCTGTTGTTCTCGGGACACTGAGGTAGGACGCCCATTGTATCTGGAGGATCTAAAGCATCGTCTGGTGCATGTCGGGCACCTGACATCTGTCTACTCAATGAGTGTACTGCTGAGCAAACGAGGTAAGTGGCAAGAGGCCGATGTGCATGTGTGGTGCATACACTGACCCATACTCAGACACACACATACATGCTCATGCACATGTGGTGCACACACTGATACTCAGACACACACATAGACATGCTCATGCATGTGTGGTGCACACACTGATCAATACTCAGACACACACACATACATGCTCATGCACGTGTGGTGTACATATCGATCCTTAGACACACACATAGACATGCTCATGCATGTGTGGTGCACACACTGACCAATACTCAGACACACATATAGACATGCTCATGCATGTGTGGTGCACACACTGATCGATACTCAGACACACACATAGACATGCTCATGCATGTGTGGTGTAGATATCGATACTCAGACACACACATAGACACATCAAATTTTTTTAAAAATTAAAGAAACAAAGTAAGTGGCAAATATTATATCACACGATCTATGTAAAGATAGGCAAGTGTGTTTTGGTTTAGTTTGGTTTGGTTTTTTGAGACTTATGTCACCACACCTAGAAAAAGAAATAACTCTTTAAAAAATAAGTAAATAAGCAGGTATTGAAGGTACTGAAATACCATGCTATAGCTCAGATATATGCAATTATATGTGTCACTTAAAATGTATAAATTACATAAGCATTTATTTTATATAAGAGGGCACCAGGTCCCCTAGAACTGCAGTTAAACAGTTGTAAGCTGTCACGAGAATGCTGGGAACCAAACCCAGGTCCTCTGTCATAGAAGCAAATGCTCCTAACTGGTAAACCATCTCTCTAGTCCCAAGAGAGAATACTTTTTAAAAAAAAAGAATTCATAGGCAAGGTGTGGTGGTGCATGCCTTTAATCCTAGCACTTGGGAAGCAGAGGCAGGTGGATCTCTGTGAGTTCAAGGCTAGCCTGGTCTACAGAGTGAGTTCCAGGACAGCCAGGGATACACAGTAAAATCCTGTCTCAGAGAGAGAGAGAAACAGCAGCCAAATAAAGTGGCTAGCCTCTACCACCTTGGTTTATGTGAGCATCCTATGATAGCCACACCATGGCAAATAAAGTGGCTAGCCTCTACCACCTCGGTTTGTGTGAGCATCCTATGATAGCCACATGATGACAAAATCATCTAATGATGCAATCAGAACACATGTCCACAGTTAATCAACGCAGGACTCCAACAGAAGACAATAATGCCTCCCCTGGTTCTCATTCCTTGCCCTCCACTGGCTCAAGGTCAGGGGTTATCTGTGGGAAGCACCAGTTCTGACCACCCTCTCTAGCTCATTTCCTCTGGCAGCTCTGCAGAAAACCCCCACTCCTCCAAACGTGGGCAGTGGCAGCCTGTGAGAAGGACCCTTCTCCACAGGGAAAAGCACAGCTCACCTTCTGAAACAGAAACCCAAAGGGGTCAGGGTGGGGGTGGAGCTCATACTAACGTAATCACCGGATTTCAATCACGGGCTCTTCAGGGTCCTCACCAGGAAGCCTCTTCAAAAAATATGAAACGGTTTCCGGGAAGAACATCTACTAGAAAAAAGATCTCCACTCCAATACCAGCCCCTGATTACGCACCGCGTCTTCATGATTGACTGCTCTTAAGGGTCCCCGAGGTCTCAAACCTAATGGAGGGGCTGGAGTGAGCTCCTCTACGTTCTGCCCCCTCCCACTGCCTACTTGATAATTTACATATTCAAAAGAGGGAGGAATATTCAAACAAATGCAGAGTGATGAGTAAAATACCTCAAGGACATTTTAAAGATACACAATGTGTTAATTAATCACGGTTGACGCTTGTGGTGTCTATTGACAAGCCTGGTGTCCTAGTAACTTCGCCGTTGCTGTGGTGAAAAACCCTGTCAAGGTGACTAAGGGCACAGTCCCAGGGTACAGTCTCTCACAGCGCGAAGGGCAAGGCAACAGGAGCTCAGAGAAGCTGGTCACAGCGCACCCACAGTGGAGGAGGAGGGAGAAGTCAATGTTCTCAGCTCACTCTCTTTTTATTGGTCCAGGATCCTAGCCCAGGAAGCGGTGCAATTACAGAGGGCAGATGTGTCGTGCCAGGAAATGGTGTAATCACATGGGCAGGTCTCCCTACCTCAGTTAAAACTAATGAAGATAATCTCTCCCCACCACCACCACCAAGAAAGGGTTCCTCTGTGGAGCCCTAGCAATCCTGCAACTCGCTCTGTAGACCAGGCTGGCCTCGAACTCACAGAGATCCACCTGCCTCCACCTCCCGGGTGTTGGGATTAAAGGCGTGAGACTCAAGATAATCTTCCCCAGCATATCTTTCCCCAGATGAGGAACTGGGAGCAGACAAGGTGCACACAATTCAGCGAAGCCCTTGTTAATGGTTTGAGTGTGAAATGGTCCCCACAGGCTCCCGTACTTAAACACTGGGTCCCCAGCTGGTGGCACCGTTTTGGCAAAGGGTGGGCCTTGAAGGTCATGGCCTTCTCCTGCCCAAGCTCTTTGTTTCCTGGTCAGCACTCGGCAGCAAGGGGCCGCCACGTGCCCTGCCACTACTCCTCTGCCACGAACTCTCAAACCGTGAGCCGAAACGAAGCCCTCTTCTCTTAATTTGCTTCTGTCAGCAAATTAAGACAAGGAAATGGGACACATCAGTTTTGCTCACTCAGCTCCTGCGGGGCCTTTGACTAGCTGCGTAGTCCATCCTATACGGTCCTGATGATCCCAGTGCCCTGACTCCCTTGTGGATTCAGGCACAGCTGATCACAAGTGACTCAAAGCAGAACCAATCAGACTCTTCCCTGGGACTGGGAAACACCAACCAACCTGCACCAGGCCTGGTGGTGCCTGCCTTTAACCCCAGCACGCAGAAGGCAGAGGCAGGCCGATCTCTGTGAGTTCCAGGCCAGCCTGGTCTACCAGGTGAGTTCCAGGACAGCCAGGGCTACACAAAATGAACAAATGGCCTCGAACTCACAGAGATTCTTTTCTTAAAAGGTCAGGTGGGAAATAGTTTAGGCTTTGGGGAGTCACATGATCTCTGTTCCAAGTATTCTAATGTGACTAAACACATGGGTGTGACTGGTTCCAATTAAGCTTTGTTTAAAGACAGAGTTTACAGTTTCCAGGCCCCTTGCTATAGAGGCCACATAGAGAAACCAACCACAGAGAGCATAAGACTCTGATCTCCATGAAAGAGAGAGGCATGGATGGATAGGCTGAGACCTCTTTCATCCCAAAAACCTCAGTGGAGCTCAGCTTTCCAGCCAGGGCTACACACATTGAGGAAGCCATCTAGAACATTCCAGCTTAAGAGAGCCTAGAACCTGCAATTTTAGCCAATACATCACAGAGCAGAGGAATCCCCAGCTGAGTGCAATCAAACCACTGACTCATGAAGAAGCGATACAAAACCATCCCTTTCGGCCTCTACAGTTTGGAATGCTTGGTTAGATGGCCATTTTAGATGAAGCGGTTTCTCAAATCTGGCATGATTGAATACATGGTCCTGTATGTTGTGGATGCTTCACAGGACCTGGCTCACCCAGTAGCGCCCTCCCCTGCCCCTGGCTGTGACAACCCAAAGGGTTTTCCCAGTGTTTCTCTAAGAGATGCCGGAAGAGCAGGACACCCACTGACTGAAAACACTAGTGGAAAATGCTAGAAGCTGTGGCACCAGCACCCAACTGCCCCACCACGTGAGCAAAATCAGGAGTGCGGTCAGAGTCAGCTGATCCATGACATTCCCAGGCCCGGGGTCACTCCGCCTTCATCAGTTGCCTTTCCATCTAAGAAAACTTAAAGATGACATCAGCGGTATAAATATAACAATCCGCGCCGGGCGTTGGTGGCGCACGCCTTTAATCCCAGCACTTGGGAGGCAGAGCCAGGCGGATCTCTGTGAGTTCGAGGCCAGCCTGGGCTACCAAGTGAGCTCCAGGAAAGGCGCAAAGCTACACAGAGAAACCCTGTCTCGAAAAAACCAAAATAAATAAATAAATAAATAAATATAACAATCCAGTTAGCTAGCGGTGTAGCTCACTGGCAAAGCTCCATGAAGAACAGAGAACAGGAGGAGGGGGAAGGAGGAGAGAAAGGAGGAAGAGGGGGAGGAGGAGGAGGAGGAGGAGGAGGAGGAGGAGGAGGAGGAGGAGGAGGAAGAGGAGGAGAGGGAAGAGGAGACACCAGATTCAGAACTATTACTATCTTCACCTATTATATCATGATTTTAAAATTAAGCAACTGAAACAAATTATCTTCTTGACTTTAAACACAATGGCCCCTAAGCGCTGCACCTATCCTGCCTGAAGGACAGGTTAGCTCAGAGTGTAAGAAGGGAGCCAGGGGACAGCATCCCCACCACGGAAGTCCCTGGAACCAGCTATGCCTGAAGCATCCTTGGATTTCTGTCCCATGAGTCAACATAGTTCCCTTTTGTCCTGAATTTCTGTCACTTGCCGGGAGAAGCCGGACGTCAGTCTGGTCTCCGGGCTACGACTGTACAATCTATGTACGCTCCTGGGCCAGCGTTATGCAGGCCACGGCTTTCTGCGCCTCCCGCCAATGTCTTCTGCCTCCGGCATCCTGTCTTCCTCTAGAGGGAGGGTTGTGGAGACTTACACTTGCGGACAAAGCTGCTCACGTGCTTCATCTTCATCAGGGCGGGCTGGCTGCACTCTTCCAAGAGAGCAAAGAGAGCATCTAATACCCCTTCCCGGGAAATAGCAGCCTGCTGCTGTTGAGTCACGAGGGGCGGTTTCCCCTAAAAATGGCAAACAGCAGATGGAGATTCTGTCAATAATGAAAAGCTTCGATCAATAACATCCACGCAGAGTAAATCACAAGCGACCGACTCGGCTAACTGCTCGC
>CABHPR010117738.1:0-12195 GCA_902168415.1 Peromyscus melanophrys
ACCACCAATCTCTGCCACTACTAACACTTTCTCCTACCTATGTGGCTACTTCCCAGGGCACAAAGGTTGTTAACTAGACCAGAGCCCACATTTAACCCCTATAGCTCCCTCGACTTGGTACCTTGAATTATAAACAACTGCCCCCCCAACTGTCCATGACAGCCTTGTAAGTAAAGACATGTTATATTAAAGGTAAACTTGACTAATAGTCCCTTACTCTACAACCTGCCCTTTTAGTGATAAAAATGAATTATTGATCAAAGAAACAATAAACATACAATGCTAGGGATCAAAATAATACCGACACAGTCCAAGCTGTGTAATCTACAAAGTACTCAGAGGTCATTTAAAAACTATCAGAGCCTCTCATCTTAAGGCACCACCATTACTTCTTATATTAAAGGTTGTTAGTCTAATGAATTGTGTAGGGTGGGGTAAAACAACTTTTACCTTCTGTCCTCATTGGAGAACAGTGTGTGAACCACCCAGAAGCCCGTGCTTTGCTGTCCATTAAGGATCTAGACATATTTGGCCAAGGAGAGATTTGTTGAATAGCTTCCACCTTTAAGTGCAGGGCATAATGCATGGTGACATCATTATACCTTGACAAATAGAAATTATATCAGGCCTTCCTCCTCCCTTTTCATTACTGTGGATGATTTATTTTAGTGGCTTTCAATTCATAAACCTATGGATTGTCTGTAAAGTTAAAACCCTTTTAAATTTGCAACATGCAATAGGGGTGGTTAATAGCATTCATGAGCCATGCTATATAATGTTATTGGCGTCGCTGTCTCTGTAAAGGTGCATTATAAACAGGAGCTGGAAATTTATAGCAAGCAAATTTGTGAGCCGCATATGCCTGCTCTTATTTCCCAACCAGCCATAATGCTAAGTTATCATAAGTGACGTGACACGTGACCCTGTTCCATTTCATCTTCATCAAACACAGAATGATATTGGAAGGTCTTGGAATGAAAACTTACAGAGTCAATAAAATTGTTTGTATCAGGAAAAATCAGTGCGGCCTCTCTTATCATCTTTGTTCTCCCGGCAAATCCTATGTTTGTGGCTCCAGGAGTTGATTATTTTTAGTAGATGTGCCCTGCAATGCCTGGGGATTTCCATGAAATGTTCTGTTATTACCCAAGATGCCATTTCCCTTGCCTACCTCATGCACTGGAGCTTATGAATTAGAATGCATGAAAAGAGGAGCGTGTGCATGCTTGGACGATCTGTTCCCTAGCTTAGATTACAGTTACAAAAGAAGCCCTTGGAGTGTGTGTGTGTGTGTGTGTGTGTGTGTGTGTGTGTGTGTGTGTATAAGAACACCTGCTTGAGAGGTGTATGAGGAGAAGAGATAGGGGGTATTAAAAATAATCAACTCCTGGAGCCACAAACATAGGATTTGCCGGGAGAACAAAGATGATAAGAGAGGCCGCACTGATTTTTCCTGATACAAACAATTTTATTGACTCTGTAAGTTTTCATTCCAAGACCTTCCAATATCATTCTGTGTTTGATGAACTTTGGAGAATACATTAGTGGTAACCTAAATACAAAGCAGAACGAAGAGGACATTTTTTTCTCCATCAATTCATTTATGTTGAAGAGAGGAGGAAATGAGATGAAGGTATCTGAAGGAAGTAAACAGGCTGGGGAGCGAGTGAGGAAAGACAGAGCAGAGAACTGGAGCCGGTGACACCAAGCAGAATCTTCAGCAGGCTCTGGGGGTAGGACACATTGGCGACTGAGAGCTAAGAAAGGGGGAGGCTGGAGAAAGCTTGGTGTTGCAGTGAGAAAGACCAGGTCCTTCCCAGGCATGGAGTGGACAGGCAGGCTGAGCCTCTGGGCACGCACAGCGTGGAGGAAGTTGTGCGGAACTGTTTTCAGATGGAATATAATTTAAGGCTTGGGTAGAGTCCAGAGCTGAGGGTGTTCATGGCAGGATAGCATCAGGGTGGCACATTCTTACCATCTCTGTTTTCAAGTGGCTTGCTGGAGAGCCTCAAAGAAACCGGCAAGCAACCCCACCCAAGCCCTGACCCCATGCACTCTGTAGTCGAATTCCTGTCCTGAAGGAAAGGTGATTAATGTCACAAATAGTGTCCTGTGAGCAAATGTGTTTTGTCAGGATATCCGCTGTAAGCTGCCTAAACCCCTGTGACACCAGGATGTTCCTAAGCCAGAGAGTCATCCCCATATTCCCTGTGCCTTATCAACACACTCCGTTTCTGGGAAGATGACGGTCCAGCCAATGCCCGTGCTGTTTGACGTGTATGGAGCACGTCTTACTTTTCAAGTACGGTAGTCCTACACTACTACATTTAGTGTAAGACCACTCCCCACCTCCCTGCCCTTGACCCCTGTACCTCCTCAGCTACCACAATATTGATCTTTGGAGCATCCTACATGTGTGTTCAACATATACTCCACGGTAGCATACAGTTTTTGACTAAATTTTATTTTAGTTTTCTTGTTTGTTTTTCTCCTTGGGTCCTATTGTTAAGAAGTAGAATGTCAAAAAGCTATATGAGAAATTTACATATTACATAATAAAAGTTAAGCTCCAGATGAAATCATTAGAGCGTCACTTGACTCAAAATATAAAGAATCAAGGGTCCAGGAGAGCAACACAAATATCGGGAACTTATAAAATCAGACCAGGAGAAAAGGTTAAGGAAATTGCTGTGTAGCTTTGAAAGGGGAATGATGACCTTAATAATATAACAATGATATAACAGTGCTCAAGGCAGTTTCTAAGACCCGATGACTATCATAAGAGAAAAAGCCCAATCCACAAGTCCTAGCACTCATTAGACCCCAACCTCATGGATTTTTCTTCACAGAGAAAGGTTTTGGGGTGTTTTCTTCTCATTTATTTACTTCTTTGGGGTTGATGAAGGTGGAACATGGACAGGATGTGGCAGAGGATAGGCAGTTCCAGGCAACAGACCCCATGAACAGACTTTGAATCACGGGACAGGAAATTTGAGCTGTCAATGTCGACATGGAGCTGGGGATTTCTGGGCTTTAAAAATAAACTCACCTTAAAAAAAGATCACTTCACTCAAAGTTCAGAATTTATTTTAAATTGAACTTTCTGTCTCGTCCTCCGCTTGCTCCCCTGGGCAGTTGGGTCAGGAACAATTGTCCATTCGGGGCTTGCCTTGGGTCAGTGTGTCATTGGGTAGATCCTGAAGTTTGGCCCTGTACTCCCCGCCCAGCACATGGCCCAGGGAGATTTCTGGAGAAAGGCTGCTTGAGTTGGACTGAGTGCTCAGACTTTCCAGTTTTTGAGTGAGATCATGGAAGGTCTTAAAGTTTTGACTCGCTACACTTTCAGGAGCAGAGTCTAAACCCAAGGTGTTGGCTGTCTGCAGAAGCAAAGGTGTGGAGGGAAAGCTGCAGGTCAGATGGGAAGAGTTTGTTTTGATTTTGTGAAAAGCAAGAAGTGTAGCTTGTAAACATCCAGAAAATGGCAGGGGTTGGTTTTTCTGTGCCAATCATTCCAAAAGAAACTAAAATGACTATTAGTGTATCAGTGTTATGGGTTTTCTTGCATCTCCCAAAGATCTTGAAATCCTAATCCCCAGTACCCGTGAATGTGGCCCTGCTTAGAAATGCAGTCTTTACAGATGGTGAAGTAAAGATGAAGCCATCAGGGTAGGTGTCAATCAAATGCTTGATGTTCTTAAGAAAATGGAAAGTTGGGCGCCTAGAGAAACCAAGAGAATGCCATGGGAAGATTAGAATCATGTAAGCAAAGAAATGCCAAGGGTGACCAGGTAGTGGAACTACCAGAATTCAGGAAAAATGATGGCCCTCCACAGCCCCCAGACTCAACCAGCCTTGTTGACACCAGGCCACAGTATGGACCTCCAGCCTCCAGAACCAAGGCACCCAGTCTGTGCTATTCACTACGGCAGCTCCAGTAACCAAAGGCATATGGAGAACCGACCATGCTTTGTCCTCGTAGGTGATCTAACCCTGGCTGTGAGTGTAAGCTTTGGAAATGGGCACTTCTTTTCTCCAAGTGTCAGAAGTTTGCAACACATGTCCCACAGGAATGCTCCTCTTGCCTCCCTCTACAGGCCTGCATCCCACACTGAGCTCCTTTCTGAGCTGAGTATTTTCCAAGAAAGTGACAGATTTTATCTTCCAAATTATTTTTGAGGTCTGTCATCTTCTCATTTGGGAACAGCTGCCAACATGAGCCTTGACATGGGGTACCAGTTTGGTGTTCCATCTTTGGGCAACTCTTTGGAAACAGGGTGGCATTTGTAAACAATGAGTACCTAAGTGTCATTATTACTTTCCTCCATGGAAAATGACTTTAGGGTACCAAATCCTTCTCTTCATCTCCTGATGAATAGCAAACTCAATCATTCTCGTCTATTCAATAGTAAAAACAAGCATTGTGTCAGAACTGGAGTCATGCAGAGAGGTAGTAGCTATAAGGGGGTAGCTGTGGGTGTACTGCTTTCTATCTTTATATATTTACGTACAATTCTTGTATTTTCTCCAGAAGAACTTCCCAGAGACAAAATGTCAAAACAAAGTTTATTTGCAGTTTCTCAGCTGTACCCCCCACCTCTTGATTCCATTCTCCTAAGACGTTCCTTTGTGCATCTTCAGGCTGCCAGATGTTTGTTAGCTTCGGCTCAAACTCTAATTCATTGCTGTCAGGGTTTGGGCTTTGGCAGCTGGAGCCCGAAAACTTTGAGAAATCTCTTCGGTTCATTAAGCAAATCTTCAAGGCCACATACAGTTCTGGCTCAGTTAAAATGCCCATCCCTTTAAGAACGCCCTTCATCATGGTAACCCCAGGCTACACAGGAGGCCTTAGAGAATGATGGCTGCCCACTTGGCTGTTGATTAGGCTTACCACTGGCGGTCCAGCCCCCATGGATGGCTCAGTGGGACTGCCTTTCCACATGGGGTGGCCCTACCCTTTGCTGATTGCAGTCTGTTGTCTAGGTGGAGAGGGCCCCAGGACCTCAAGAATGAGGTTCTTTACAGACAAGCCTAGATACCCACGCCTTCTCTCTCTAATTTGTTGCCTGCTCGCTCCGGAAAAGAACAGCCGGGTGCCTACATCTGTGCCCTGCTTGAGGTGCCCTGGTTCTGCATGTGTCCACGACAGGCGCTCACTGCCTGGCTTTTCCATTCTGTTTTGGCATACCTGACCATAAATAAAAGCACAACTCATAAGTAATTTTGAGCCCAGCCCAGTGGGCAAGACCACCAATTACCTAGCTGATCAACAGATATTCTTCCCTCTTTCTTAACCCACACACCCCATTTTGGTGCAGGTCAGCAACCGGCTGCCCAACTCTCTTGCTAAACTAGGAACGGTCACGTGATGTTGGTCATTGCCAACAGAGGAGATGAAAGTAAAAGCCCCCAGGTGAGAACAGTTTGGAAGAGAAAATTTCTCAGTTGGCAATTAATGCTTTCTCGCCTTCCTCATCCTCCAGTGGGGCCTGTGGGTGTGACGTCACAGCAGGACTTGATGATCAAACCTGTGCTGATAGAGACGTGTCATGTTAGTTTCCTTGTCAAGCCTGACACAAACTAGAAACATCCGGGAAGACGGAACCTCGATTTGAGCCATTGCTGCCATCTGATTGGCCTGTAGGCATGTCTGTGGAACTCTTTAAATTGCTAAATGATGTAGGAAGGCCCAGCCCACTGTGATCTGTGTGGTGGTATTGTGCTCCCCAAAATATTGTGCAGCCTAATAAACTTTTCTGGAGTCAGAGAACAGAACAGCCACTAGATACAGAGGCCAGAAAATGGTGGCACACACGCCTCTAATCCTAGCATTCCAGAGGCAGAAGTCCCTCTGGGTCTCTGAGTTCAAAGCCACACTGGAAACAGTCAGGCATGGTGACTCACGCCTTTAATCCCAGGGAGTGATGGCAGAAAGCAGAAAGGTATATAAGGCTTGAAGACCAGAAACTAGAAGCTTTTGGCCTGGTTAAGCTTTTAGGCTTTTGAGCAGCAGTTGAGCTGAGATTCATTCTGGATGAGGACTGAGAGGCTTCCAGTTTGAGGAAACAGGATCAGCTGAGGAATTGGCAAGGTGAGGTTAGCTGTGGCTTGTTCTGCTTCTCTGATCTTCCAGCGTTCACCCCAATACCTAGCTCCAGGTTTGTTTTTTATTAATAAGACCATCTAACAATTCGTGCTACAGATCTGTATGATTGCTAGGCAGAGCTGTATAGAAAAGGAACTGGGCAAGCCCTGGCAAGCAAGCCCGTAAGCAGCACTCCTCCGTGGTCTCTGCTTCAGTTCCTGTCTCCAGGTTCCTGCTTTGGGTTCCTGCCCTGACTTCCCTCAGTGATGGACTGTTACCTAGGAGTGTAATATTAAATATCTCCCCCAAGTTGGTTTTGATTAGTATTTCAGTATCTTATCAAAGCAGCAGGAAGCACACCAGGGCAGGAGTTCAGTAGCCCCGTGTGGCTAGTGAGTACTTGAAATGTGGCTCGTGTGACTCAGAAGCCGTGTGTGGATGTTTCTCGTATTGCTACATTCTGCAAGGCTTGGTTCTGGAAACCTGACTGGGATAACAGCAGAGTGAAGGAAGGACAGATGCACGGACATGGCTATAGAAAGGCTGGGTTTGGGTGGGCTGTGCTTGTTCTGCATTGGAGAGCACGGGCAAGCCTGTCAGCCTTTCTCATGCAAGAGGATGAAAGCAGCACTCTCCAGGAGCCACAAGGGCAGGCAAGAGGAGCCCACAAACAGGCCTGCCTTAGTGTGGCAGCTGAGCAGTGCTAACAGGTTGTCACATAAGGAAAGAGGCCCAGTCCAGCTATGTCTCTGTTGATGGGTTCGTGCCAGGGGAGTTGCATATGATCACACAGGATACTCTGAGCAAATGCTCCAAATCTAGGTGTAATCCCCGGCAAAGCCAGTTCTACCAGCCAGCCGAGGAAAACAAGGTTTGCCCTTCATTGAGGGATTTGGGGCTTCATTGGGAAGATTTTCTTCCACAATTGGCATTTTGGACTTTTCTTCTTTTACTTTAATGTTTTCAAATGTCCTAATTAGAAGATTTAATAGGCACATAACAATTATGCATATATATGGGGGTATGGTGTGACATATTGATACAAATGTAAACTATTTGATGGTTTAAAAAAAAATAAGTGTAGGGCCGGGGACATGATTTGGCCATTAAGGGCTAAAGCTCACAGCTGACAAGATAATAAGCATGTCCATTACCTTTCATTTTTGAGTGTTTGTCCGTCCACACAGAAATGTATCTTTGTATTCAAACACAGTTTGAATCTAAGCTCTGCTGATAATCAAGCAGTGTAGCTAGTTTCTCTGCACCTCCCTTTTCATTTCCTCCCTTTCTAATATAAGAATGACAGGATGGCCGTGAGGGCTACGCTCAGTGGGAGATCATGGATAACGCCACCAAGTGGCGAGGTTGTCAGCATTTGTTAGTTTGTGTCCTGTTGCTATGATAACATCAGGGCCCAAAGCCTAGGAGTGTAATATTAAATAAATAACAACCTGTTAGCACTGCTCAGCGGCCACACTAAGGCAGGCCTGTTTCATTTTATACTTCTGCAATACAGTCGGTCTCTGAGGGAAGTTGAGGCAGGAACCTGGAGGCAGGAACTGAAGTGGAGGCCTTGGATGGATGCTGCTTACTGGACCGCTCAGCTTGCTCTCTTACACAACCCAGAACCATCTGCCCAAGGATGACACTGCTCACAGTGAGCTGGGTCTCCCATGTCAGTCATCATTCAAGACAACGCCCCACAGCCTGCTCTCAGGTCAGTCGGATGGAGGCGCTTTCCTTAGATGAGGTTTGCTCTTGCTGGATGTCTCTAGTTCATGCCAAGCTGGCAAAACTAACTAGTGCACAATGTCAGTTCCTTTCTGTCCTTCCTCCTAGTGCTGGGGATGAAATCTGGAGTCTTGTACATGCTGGACAAATGCTGTTCCCGTAACTTGCACCTCCAGCCTCTAGATAATCTTTCTTAAGGGAGAAACATTTTGGTAGCAGTTTTGGTTGGGATAGCGATGACTCTTTCAGTGTTGATGACAAACCTTCATCTCCAAACCAGGGACTCTGGATCTTAAAGCTTTAAGAGGGTGAGTGGTTATCCAAGGCAACATGTCCCAGGGGTTCTATAGAAGACACCCGGTTACCAAGTTCTCACCTTAGAAGAGTCCACTTTCCCAGAGATACTTATCCATCCTCTGTGGATACTCGGAAGGATTTGGAAGTCAAGAGCAATGGGACGATCTTTTGAGAACGTGTAAGAAATAAAGGGAGGCACAAGCAGTGTGTTTAAATGAGAAATGTTCCCCCATAGGCCAGGTAATCGAACACTTGATTCCCAGTTGGTGGTGGGGTTCGGGGAGGTTGAGAAGGTGTGGCCTTGCAGGAGGAAGTACGTCACCATGGGTTGGTTTTGCGATTTTGTAGCCTTGCTCTACTTCCAGTTGACTTCCTCTGCTTTGTGCTTGCGTTGAAGACGTGAGCTCGCGGTTCTCTCCTGCTGTCATGCCTGCCACTTATTGCTGTGCCTCCTAGCCGTGATGGACTCATCCCTTTGAAACTGTAAGCCAGAATAAACTCTTCCACAGTTGCCTTGGTCATGGGGGTTTATCACAGCAACAGAGGGTAATACAGGAAGGTTTTTCCTCTAGTGGGAAGCCCGCCATCTTCCATGAAGGACTTGGAGCAGGTTGCAGGCCCACTGTTCACTATGTTCACTACAGTGTGACTTTAGGTAAGTTACTTAAGACCCTCCCTTCTTACGCTCATTTCAAGATGAGGGGTTCTCATGACTGCTTTCAAAATTAGGCCCAAGTATTAGATGAGGTCATCCACCCTGAAACACTAACACACATTGCTCCAACTCAGCAACTCTTCTCAAGTTTCCCTAATAAACAAGAATTCAACTTCACTCTCCAGTGGATGTAGACCCGTCCAAAAGGCTGTTCTTGAACATGGGTAAGAATGTTAGAGAACTCTTAAGAGTCCCTCTTCTGTGTATGCTTTTGGCCCCTCAACCGTAGGGATTGTTATTATAATCTTGGACTTATCTTCACCTGTAGAAACACAGTGTCCAAAACCTTTGTACAAACTGCACATTTCTTCGTATTTTGAGACTCTTAAGCCACAACTACTACTAGGTCTCTCAAGGGAACTCTGCTGGTGAGGAAAGTTCTTCTGTGAACTTGCTAATGATGGGCTCTGGCTCAAGCATGTGAGGAACTGGTGGTTTAGAGAATCCCCTGCTGCTAGATCCTAATCTTGTTGGCCCATAAGGAACTACATCATGTGCATGCCTTGGCAACTTGTTTGAGCCAATTTCCTTGACCCTATGGGCCTGTCCTACTGCAATCCCCCTGACCTGAGAGGGGAGCTTTCTGAGAAACATAGTCACAGCAAAGCTCCAGCACCAGAGTTTATGGCTGCCACATTTGTCGGAGTCCTCTCATATGTTTAGTCACAAGTGTGACAATGATATCACCAAGTAAACTCTTCCAAATTATCTGGCTGAGAGCAACCATAATTGAATTCAAGTGTTCCAGACTTTGAAGGACATAAACTTTCGTGTCTGCATGAATGTGTTGGGAAAGTGAGTTCTGAACATAACAGATCATGTTTGTGCCTGGTTCACATCTTTGCTGCAAATCACCTCTCATGACTTTGGTTACATTTCAGAACAGGATAAATGCAAGACTGTACTCATAAGTGCACAATACAGACAAATACATACACATTACAAAAGCTCACATGATGCTTCCAGCCATATTAAAACTACACGTGTGTGAGAGACAAATGTACAATTATAGCTAAACTGTCTGCTACAGTAGGGCTTGTTTTAGTTTTAGGTGAATAATTGGGTCCCAAACTGCTTTCAGAGTGAAAACTTTTTTCCTCTCTGCGATCAATGATTAACTGAGAGATGAGAACAGCAGAAAAGTAACGACTCACAGGAGCTGTACAAGGGTGGGCAGTGCTGAAATCATGGGCTATGTTTACTCATTTCTTTCTTTCTTTTTTGGCCAAGTCTCTCCTCTTTTGCAGACTATTTCCACCCAATGACTCTTGCATCCTTTAAAGACGGCTGACAAGAAGCCTGTGGGCCTTGTGGCTGGGTTGAACTTACCATGGTGTTTGGGGTGTGGTCCTGCATTCGCATCAGCAGGGAGTAGGTCACGGTGGACTTTTGTGTCACATCTGCTAAAATGGGAGACTCAAGCTTGTTAACCTCAGCAGTTCTTCTTTAGTGAAGTGGTGCTATTTCAGATGCCAGGCATGTGAGGGAGAGACGCAGATGTAGCTAGAGTTTTCTCCAGTCCTGCCTGGCCCACGGTCAGGACAAATCTCTCTCACCCACCAGTCCCAAAGCCGCTCAGACCCAACCAAGTAAACACACAGAGACTCATATTACTTATAAACTGTATGGCCGTGGCAGGCTTCTTGCTAACTGTTCTTATATCTTAAACTAACCCATTTCTATAAATCTATACCTTGCCACGTGGCTCGTGGCTTACCGGCATCTTCACATGCTGCTTGTCATGGTGGTGGCTGGCAGTCTCTCTCTGCCTCAGCCTTCCACTTCCCAGAATTCTCCTCCTCCTTGTCCCGCCTATACTTCCTGCCTGGCCACTGGCCATTCAGTGTTTTATTTATTGACCAATCAGAGCAATTGCAGAGGCAGGTGAGTACCTGTACTGTACTCCTCCACCAATGTCAAAGAAAGAATAGAGTCCATTCCTCTATAGGTCCAGTTTGGGAGCAGCGTGAAGAGCTGGCTCCTCATATCTCACCATTTCTTTCCACCTTCGTTGTCTGCAGCCCCTGCTTCAGTGGGGCTCCCCAGGTGCTCCGTAGTTGGTAAGGAAATAAAATAAGTTTCCAAAACCCTGCAGAGGAAACGGCAGCTCCTTGTCTCTCTTTTCACCTCCCCGTGTGCTGGTGACCACTGAGCAGGAGGCGATGCTCAGAGGAAGAGTAAGCAGCCCCACAGGAATTGCAGATAGGGCAGCAAGAAATGGGCAGGTCTCCGATGAAGCGGCTCTTAATCACCCTCTTCAGAATGCCCCACTCTCTTAGTGGCCAAGTTTGGTGAAAGCTCATCGTAAGCACTGCATAGACTGGATTATGTCAATTTAAAAGTCAAATCCTTTCACCTGACACCTGTCCATAGATACCAAGGTCAGCCTCACAGCCTAAAAATGAAGCTTGCACTCTGCAGCACTGGATCTGCTGAGCAACTCATTCTCTTCATGAAGTGTACATTGAAAGCATCATGTAACCCTTCGAACATACCCGACACATCATACTCAAGGGTTCATCTTTCACCCATGTCCCATCACCGTGGTGTTTTTGCAGGATACCACTTTTAAATAACGCAAAGTGTCACTATGAACTTGTGTTGTTTCACTGATCTGTTTCCTGTGAGATCTAGGGTTTCCATGTGGAAATTGCTTCCCAACATTTCCTGAGACCCTTACACACCCTTTCATGAGTGCCTATGTGCTGATCATTTTGCCAGGCACTGAGGTCACGACTGTAAATAAGACAGTAGTCTCTTCTCTTCTCTCAGAGTGTGTAAGAGACCGAGTTTGCCTGTCATGATGGCCCTACAGGGTGGATATTATTGTCACTTTATAGAGGAAGAATGAGTTAGCAAGTGGTCTCTCAGCTAGCTATGGTAGACCCAAGACACACATCAGTTTACCTGACTCAAAGATCTCAGTCTTTTTTTTTTAATGTAGCCTTTTTATTAATTCCTTGAGAACTTTTACAGACATACAATGTATTTTGATCAAATTCACCCCTCAACTCTTTTTGGAGCCACTCTCTGCTTCTCTACCCACCCCCCAACTTTGAGTCTTCTTTTTAAAAAATAACCAGGTGAGTCCAGTGTGTGCTTCTTACATACTCATGGGTGGGGGGCTATCCACTGAAGCAGGGTCCCCCTATCGGGGGTCACATTCAGAAAGTAAATGGACTGTCTTAGTTCCCTTCCTATGGCAACTTAAAAGAGAAAGTGCTTGATTTGCCTTATGGTTTTAGAGGGGTAGAGTCCATGCTGGTGGAATGGATGAACAGCTGAGAGTTCACACCTTTATCTATAACCAGGAGGCAGAGAGAGACACTGGGAATTGCATGAACCTTTTGAAACTTCAAAGCCCACCCCC
>CABHPR010117739.1:0-31412 GCA_902168415.1 Peromyscus melanophrys
CAAAAGAAGAAACGTTACCAGAGAAATGCTTGTTTTCTTTTTCTATCATAGTGGAGAGAATTTGCAAAAGAAGTGGATGGATTACTTCGGATTGGAGCTGTCAACTGTGGCGATGATCGGATGCTTTGCCGAATGAAAGGAGTCAACAGTTACCCCAGCCTCTTCATCTTTAGGTCTGGAATGGTAAGGGATGTCCCACTTTTAAGACTTGTGGAACTTTATAACAAGTGAAGTACTAGAGAAAACACTATGTAAACTTTTAGACTGCTTTTTGCTTTTTCTTATTTTAGGAGGTAATGTATAATAAACATTTTGTATTCTTTGTGAAACTTTTCAGGGCCTTCAGTTTCTGCATTACAGGATATTTAATGCAGATTACAACATATTTTAGGTGCTGCCTCATGAGATATAAAGCTCTAATATCTTTCTTTTTCCCAATTTCCAGTAATGAAACTGAAGCTAAAATTGTTACAAATGGTATTAAAAGCAGTATTCTATACAGTCTGTACTGTTGGGGTTCTGTAAGAATCATTTGTAAATACATTGTGTTGTTAAAAAGTAGAACTTCCAGCATTATTCAGAATGTTAAACTGTTTGGTAGAGTTTTAAAATGACAAAGTAAAAGATGTTTACGTAAACCAACAGGCTGCAGTGAAATATAATGGAGACCGGTCAAAGGAGAGCTTAGTGAGCTTCGCCATGCAGCATGTCAGGAGCACAGTGACAGAGCTGTCAGCGGGTAATGATTTCCTCATTTGCTTGCTTCTCAGGGATGGTTTGAATTCACAATGATAGCTTTACATTTGGGTCATAATAATGATGTTTTGAAGTATCTTTTTCTGTGCTTCTTAGAAAGGAATTGTCCTTGCTGTGGTTCCTGCTGACTTGTACATTGAACAGGCTGGTTCTGTTTGCATAGACTAATAGAGTTCAGGTGTAGAGGGGTGTGAGCTGGGAGGTCAGGGCTTCTTTTAACACTACTGACTCTCAGCACTGCAGTGTTGATGCCGTGGTTACAGGCAGAAAGTTCATTTCAAGTTCACAAACACTTCGAATGATAGCTTTTAATTCACCCAATTAAATCCATGAGAGAGTTCCTAGCTAGAGGGATGCCTTATTCATTCATTCAGCACCAACTATGTGTTAGAAACTGTGGTGAGCACTGTATTTGTAGTAATAGAGTATATGTAATCCCAGCCATCAGCAGCTTCACTTCAGTGAGCAGGATACCAGTGAACAACTGAAATGTGGTCCAGTAGCTTTTATGATTAGAAATCGAGCATAGAGAAGCATAAAGGTGTGAAGCAACCCAGTTGAAGAAAAGAGGAGAGGTTAGAATGTGCTTCTTTACAGAAAGCGCAACTAATTTCTCCTATGATCGAGTAGGAAGGCTTCGGAGAGCACTGGGCGTTTGGGTATTAGCAGTTCTTTACAACTCTCAAAGACAGCAGTGGAGTGAGTGGGTGGGGCTTGTGTGGGAAGAACATGGCTGGCCAATAGTTAGGCAAAGCTCCGGGTTATAGGAGACGTGACTTACCTGTTTGCGTGTTCTCAAAATAATCAGTGTGTCTTAAAAATAATTGGTAATAGTTAGAGAGGATTGGAAGTAGTTAAGTTAGAAAGAAAGAAGTAACTTTTGGAAGAGTGTTTTCATTATTCAGGAAGAAGTACTCAGAAATTTTATTTTCTTTAAAGGAAATTTTGTTAACGCCATAGAAACTGCTTTTGCTGCTGGTATCGGCTGGCTGATCACATTCTGTTCTAAAGGAGAAGGTAATTTTGTCGTTTGTTAGGATAAAAAGACTGGTATCTAAATTTAGGGGATAGTTTATGCTACTGTACTTGATTTTTTTTTTCTGTCAGTAATCAATGTTACTTCAGAGTACGATTTAAGTCCCAAATTACAAACATTTACTAAATGTATATCTCTTTGATTCTTTACACATAACAGGTAATGAAATTAGTGATGTGTAAATGTTTCTTTATGATTTCATGTTTAGGGGATGAGTTTTTCAGCCTAGTTCTCGAGATAAATTGTACCTCAAATAACAAAAGATAAACTGGGCAGTATGCAAAAGTAATTAATTATATCAACTATAATTGCTACCAAAAGAACTTTTAGAAATTCAGACTTTGAAACTTAACAATATAAAAAATGTGCTCTCTCATAAGATTGTGTCTTTAGTGATGATAGTCTCATTTTCTAGGACACGTCGTTAAGTTATTTAAAGGTCAGTGTCCTGTATGCCAAATTTTAAAAATGCAAACTATGTTCAGTAAGATCAGTTTAAAGTTGTTCCAAATATTACAAAATATCTGCCAGGCAGTGGTAACGCACACCATTAATCCCAGCACTCAGGAGGCAGAGGCAGGTGGATCTCTGTGAGTTCAAGGCCAGCCTAGTCTACAAAATGAGTTCTAGGACAGCCTGAACCCTGTCTCCAAAAAAAAAAAAAAAAAAAATCAAATCCCCATTGTTAATACTTTTTTGTGTCTAATCCCAATGTAGATCTTTTTCTTACACATCACCTTTTGCCTTTGTGCTCCTTTGCTAGGGATGTGCTGATTTACGACTAAAGGCAGCCATTCACCCTTCCTCTAAGTTCTATGTTAAGAAAACACAACCTTCAATTTAGTGTCCCACCAGTGAGTTTCATATCAGCCTAACACAGTGGCTCTCAGCCTTCCTAATGCTGCGACCCTTTAGTATAGTTTCTCATGTTATGGTGACCCCCAACCATAAAATTATTTCATTGCTACTTCATAACTGTAATTTTGTTACTGTTACGAATCGTAAATATCTGAAATGCAGGGTATCTGATATGCGACCCCTGTGACGGGGTTATTCAACCCCCACCCCCACGGTTGTGACCCACAGGTTGAGAACCATTGGTCCAACCAAAGCCAAATACCGATTTCTGTATCTACACATCAACTTTTGAAAGTTTCTAACATCTTATCATTTATCTCTAGCCTCTGAAATGTTACAATGCCCTTTCTTCCAAGTCTTACCTCATTGTATCCTATCCTAAATTCATATTTAACAGATTTAGTTTTTTAGAAAAAAAGTGAAATGCCTATTTTAAGATTAAGAGTTATAATATTTTGAGGATCCTGCATATACCTTTTCAAATAGCTCTGTTAGATTTTATTTCCTTCAAACAATGAGTATCTTGGCCAAAGGAGACTGTTACTAAGAGGATAAGACCTAAAGAGACGCTTGCTATAGATGGAAATCCTCAGAAATTAAGGAGAGGGAATGAAAGATTGGGTTTGAATGTGTGCCAGACAGAGATTACTTGATGGGCCCCCAAATATACCTGCTAAGCCTATCCATATTTACAGTACAGCTCAGTTACTTGCCTTAGAAACAACATGGGTGTGGGAGTGGGCATCAGAATTAAAACTAAAACAGCCTCGTACATTTTTTCCCTCAGATTGTTTGACGTCACAGACACGCCTCAGGCTTAGTGGCATGTTGGTAAGCATCCATCCTTTTTATAAAACTGTCACCCTGTAAGAAGTACAGCTAGAAATGGACAACAAATATCTTTCATGGTTTCTTGAACACTTTATCCTACTTACATGTGATCTTCTTTTCTGGTGACGTGATTTTAGCTTGAAGTGTCTTTCTAAATCATTAGCCGTGTTCAGTGTTTACGTGTTTTCATTGTAACTCGCCTCCAGCTCTCCCGTGTTTATTACTTTGTATGAATCCCTCCAGTTGTATACTGGCTTCTTTGTCATTTCTAATTTAGAGTTTGTTGTCTCAGTTTTTAGCCTGCTGTTTCTTCTGTGGACTTCACGTTGTGGTGGGGGATATGCTGTGAATGACGCTTGTCCTTTAGTAGTACTGAAACTCCACTGTGGCTGGGAGATTGTCAGCTGTGATTGTGTTGCTTGGGGTGTGGTTTCTATACATTGTAGATCAATTGTATGAGGTTGTCTGCCTCATTGCTATATTGTTTAATTTGGGGGGTGGGCAAGTTAAAACAACCAAAATTGATTTGTATTCTCATCGTGTGTGTGTGTGTGTGTGTGTGTGTGTGTGTGTGTGTGTGTGTGTGTATGTGTGTGTGTGTGTGTGTGTGTACACATATGTATGTATGTATGTAGCAAAGTCATCTCTTGCTTAAAGATTAGATAATGCCCTGAGATATACATTAGGCAATTTCACCATTGTGAAACATCATAGAATTTACTAAGACAAGCCTAGTGTGTTCAGGATGCCTCATTATTATTGTGGACATTTCAATTTCTCCATTTAATTGGGCTAACTTTTGGGCTAACTTTTTCTTATGTTTTGAGCCTTATATAAATACAAGTAAGAGTTGTTAACTTTCTTTGTAATTTGTATACCATAAAGATGATAACAAGTCTCTGACATCCATTTTTTTAGACAAGGCAAGAGTCCTTTAATGTAGATCCTTCATTACCTCTTATAACTTTGCTATCATCTATGTTAGTCCTATGTGGGTTTTCACAAGTCTTCTATGCAGTAAATTGAATGTATCTTTGTGTGTATATGTGTCTATATGTGGTGCTGGTGTCTGAACCCAAGGCTTTGCGTATGCTAGATATCTCCCCAGTGAATAGTGTATCTTTTGTGTGCAATTTAATTTTTATTTACAGATGCTCACATATAATGCCATCTGCTTTTAAGGCATTTGTCTTTAATTCCCTGAAGTTTTGTTATCACGTAGGTGCCATTTTCTTGTTTTGCTTTAACACTGTTGGACTTTGTGAATATGTAGGTTTTGTTTTTTTTTTTTTGTTTTTCAATTTGGCAGCTGTTATTTATTTCCTGTTTTTTCTCTTGTCTTTCTGGAATCCCAATTAAATAGATGTCAGTTCTCTCTGTTTACCAGCTTGCCTAGTCTGGAAATTTTTTTTTTAGTAACTTGACATTTCAAGCAATGTACTTGTCTTGTAGGATTTTGGAGCTCTTTACAGGAGCTCAACCAGCAACAGGTGAGGACTGGCAGGGTGCCGATTTAAGTGAACGGCATAGATGCAGAAAACACCAATGCCCTTCATGGTAATGGAAGGACAGTTGAAGGTGATGAGCTTACCCGAGTCAGAGTTTAGGCTTTTTCAGTCTGAGACTATTGAACAGCCTAGTTTAAAATAACTCGATAAAAAAATATAGTTCTTGTATACAAAAAATGTAAAAGTAGGCTGGGCATTGGTGGCGTAGGCCTTTAATCCCAACACTCGGGAGACAGAGGCAGGCAGATCTCTGAGTTCAAGGCCAGCCTGGTCTACAGAGCAAGTTTCAGGATAGCCAGAGCTATACAGAGAAACGCTGTCTTGAAAAACAACCCCCCCTCCCCCCCCAAAAAAAAGTAAGAGTAGATGTTTAATGTAGTAGGTATTTAATATTGAGAAAACTACATTTTATTATTCAAAGTTACAGAATACTGTGTAGAGTACTATTTTTCAAAAGTTTTAACTTCATAATAGAAAAGCTGAGTTTTTAAGTAAAGGTAAATCTCATTGACCTTTTTCTTTCCTTTACACTGTAGCGTTTTTATTTCTTTGCACTGTCTCTCCCTCAGGATGGTCTTGTTCATGTGGGATGGGTAGACTGTGACACCCAGGACAGCCTCTGCAAAAGTTTGGACGTCACGGCCAGTACCACTGCCTATTTTCCTCCCGGGGCCACGTTGAGTAACAGAGACAAATCCAGTGTTTTGGTATGTGTAACTTTAAGGCACTTTCTTTACATGTAATTGGACACATGCACACCTTGAAAGGTAATAATATTTTGTGAGCAATGTGGAAGGAAATTAATTGGTTTATATAATTTGTAGGACATTTCATTACTTTCCACAATTTCTGGGTGTTTCTTACTCAGTTTTAAAATCTGTTATAGGGATTGTTTTCAAACCAGCATTTACATTATGTTTAAGACTATTATACTTTGAAATGACAAAGGAATATAGTGTATTTTAAGTACAATGAAAGAAATTTTTGTCATGAGTTTTCATTGGTTTCCATTTAAATTGTAGTTTTTAATGTTGAATATATAGATTCTTTAGACTTGGCTGAGGCTGAGATAACCTATTTTTTTCTTCTTTTTCTGTTTATATTTAATATTTATACATGCAAATAATGTGTTTGGATCATATCTCCTCCCCACCACTTTCCCTTCCCAAGTTCATGTTCTCCCTTACACCTTCCATGTATGGTACACCATAATTTGTTTATGTGTGTTGTCATTGTTTTTTTCCTACATTATTGTAGTATGTATTATAAGTTTGAGCTTATTTGCTAATAAATGCCGAATATATAGAATGCATGTTTATGGTCCCTGCAATATACATACAAATAGATGTTTGTGTATGTGCATATATGTCCTATCAGTATGTGCAGATGAAATGGATAGGTGCAGATATGATTTTCTTTTTATAAATAGGATCAAATAGTGGATAGTTTCTATCACTATATCAGAAAAAAATTTGTGATTATATTTGTATTATTTTAATTATTCATTTATATATTACTTTATTTTAAAATGTCCATACATCCGTTTAGAAGTAATTCCTAATCTATTAACTATGACATACTTAGATTAATGTATCCTGTTTTGAGACATATTTATTTGTATACTTTCATGGCTATGAACAGTGTTGTACAATCTTGTGTGTTCATCTTCTGTATTTTTTTTTTTTTTGGTTTTTCGAGACAGGGTTTCTCTGTGTAGCTTTGCGCCTTTCCTGGAACTCACTTGGTAGCCCAGGCTGGCCTCGAACTCACAGAGATCCGCCTGGCTCTGCTTCCCGAGTGCTGGGATTAAAGGCATGCGCCACCACCGCCCGGCCATCTTCTGTATTTTTTTAGTTATCTTTTTGGAAGGGGATAGTTGCAGCAATTTTCCCCAATTCATATTGTCAGATTATTAAGCCTACTCCCTAGCCAAAAATTATTTTATGTAAGACTATTTATGCAGGGCTGGAGGGGTGGCTCAGTGGTTAAGAGCACTGGCTGCTCCCCAGAGGACCTGAGTTTCATAACTCCAGTCCCAGGGGATCTGATGTCCTCTTCTGGCCTCCTCCAGCAACAGGCATGCATGTGGTACACATACATAGATTCAGGCAAACACACACATAAAAATAAATTTTAAAAAAAGAATATGCTATAATTTTTAATATAAAGGCACATTTAAGAAATTGAGAAGAAAACTAAGTTTTCTCGTTTTAGTGTTACACTCACTGTTTCCATTCATTTGTTCATGTTTATGCCTAGCACTAGTAAAATGTAGATTCTATGATAGTTCCTGCAGGTTTTTAAGGGGATTTTAGTAAATTAAGTAATATTTGAAATATTAAACATAAATGGTTGATAACTGTAAAGATACATAATATTAACTCTATGGTTAATACCCTGTACATTTTCTTGCTGCATTCTTTGCTACACATACTTCGTTGAAAAAACAGCACAGAGTTCTAGGATAAAATACAGGCAGAGGGGCTGGAGAGATGGCTCAGAGGATAAGAGCACTGACTGCTCTTCCAAAGGTCCTGAGTTCAATTCCCAGCAACCACATGGTGGCTCACAACCATCTGTAATGAGATCTGGTGCCCTCTTCTGGCCTGCAGTCATACATGCTGTATACATAATAAATAAATAAATCTTAAAAAAAAAAAATACAGGCAGAGATGAAGGAGGTGTTATAGGAGGTGTGATGGGCGCTGTGCTTGCTTCCGTAAGCATTTTGTTTTGTAAAGAAGAGACTTGGCTTTCAGACATGTTTGAAGAAATCTTTGTCGTATGTTTTACTCTTAAAAACTCCTACCTATGGAATTTGGTTTCTTAAAACATCCGTAATCATTTTTCCAGCTCTAAGTCCATATTGATAGAAATACTGTAATATTAAAAGTGTTCTACTATTAAAAATTCTGTGAGACTGTGTAGCATGGGCATTGTGATTAGAACTGAAATTAAGCAACCATATTTTCCTGATGACATAGAATTCACTTCAAATTGCAGAGAGGATCACCACAGAAAATTTTACTTACTGAATTAACACTTCATAACAAAAAACAGTCTAATGAGCTGACAAAATATTTCAGTAAAGGTGCTTGTTGCACAAGCCTGGTGACCTGAGTTGCTGTGTGGATCCCATGTAAAGGCAATAGGACATAACTTCTTCCTCTCTATGTGTGTGGTACGTGCGCACACACATGCGTACTAATAGACTTTTTAAAAAAAATCCAGTTATACAATATCTTTAATAATTATGAAAATATGGCATACTTTTAAAACAGTGTCATTTGGAATAATTTTAAAAATTGCTTAACTAACATAACTGTTAAAACTTACTATTAAGGGCTGGAGAGATGGCTCAGTGGTTAAGAGCACTGACTGCTCTTCCAGCGGTCCTGAGTTTAATTCCCAGCAACCACATGGTGGCTCACAACCATCTGTAATGAGATCTGGTGCCCTCTTCTGGCCTGCAGTCATACATGCTGTATACATAATAAATAAATCTTAAAAAAAAAAAACAAAAAAAAAAAACTTACTATTAAAACTTTATAGCAATTGAAATAAGATGTGAAATATAATAAATGAGTATTTACTTAGAAAGTTTACAATATGGTTCATTTGTTCTAGTTTCTTAATTCATTGGATGCTAAGGAAATATACATGGAAATCATACATCATCTTCCGGACTTTGAACTGCTTTCAGCAAATCAATTAGAGGTAATGTTTTTACAATAACAAAATATTGGCAACATTGCAGGTCTTAATATTTGTTTTCTTTTCAAATATTTAATTTGTAAATAAAAATAGTTGAAGTATACCATACGAGATTTGATATGTGTACATTGTGTACTTAACTGATGAGAAATAAGTCACCACTGAAGTTAACATTTTATGTAGGGATGAAGGACACAAAAACCCCTCTCTCTCTCTCACCAGCAGTCAAGTAAGCAACACGGTAACAGGAGCTACAGCTCTTGTGTATGCAGCAGCCCCAGGAACTTACTTATTTTATTATTATTATTATTATTATTATTATTATTATTATTATTATTATTATTTTAAAAAAATTATTCATTTTACATACCAGCAGGTCTTAATATTTTAACAATATATTTTATTTGTTGCTAGAGAGATTAAAAAACAGCATTCGAAGGATTATATATTAGTTAATTCTGATTACTGAAATTATGGTGCTTCTAATTCAAAAGACCTACACATCCCTGAAACTGAGCTTTGGAGAGGACCAGAAAGGCAGGATATGAATGGCAGAGCAACCTCAGGTCTGATTACACAGCCCTGTTGTTCACTAGGATTTAGGAAGCAGCTTTTGAGAGTGTTTGTAAATGCACAAGTCGTAATAGACTCAGTCTTTTTATTCTGTTCATCACTTAGCTCTGGATTAGTATTTTTACTGAATATTTTATTAAAACTAAAAAAGATTTGACTTCTCCAGCCCTACCCTAAGTGTTAAGTTATTAAAGTCATATTATTTTCTTGGAACAACCATTGCTTTAAGATTTTTCTAACTCTGACTTATCTCTTATTGTGTACTTTACGTAGCGTTATTACTACGAATACAGAGTACAGTTGACTTTGAATTAATGGGTAGGATAGATAAACTTTATTGTATGTCACAGAAGTAAACACTGGATCCTTAGCCCCTTGCTGACACTGGTGGTTCTTTCTCACTCCAAGGATCGTTTGGCACATCATCGCTGGCTCGTATTTTTTCATTTTGGAAAAAATGAAAATGTAAATGATCCTGAGTTGAAGAAACTGAAAACCCTGCTTAAAAATGAGCATATTCAAGTAAGGAAAAAATATACCTTGCCTAGCTAGTGTGTGTCCTTATTTATCTGTCCTTGGTCACTTTGGCTCAAGGTTTGTCAATTTTTTTCTTTGAAAAACAGCTTTAGTGTCTGGGGATGCCGTTGGTTGGTAGAGCTTACACAGTGTACATGAGGCTCTGAATTGGATTCCCTGGTAGTGCCTAAACCTGGCAGTAACACAAATTTGTAATCCCTGTTGAAGCAGGAGGGTCAGAAGTTCAAGGTCATCCTGAACTAGTTAAAGAGAAGCCAGCCTGGACCCCATAGGAGTCTGTGGTCCTTGAAGTACATGTGTAGTTTTCTCCTTGCTACTTTTGGTAATAGACATAATGCTGTGGACTCTTACCGTTGCTCTGTCCCCTGGGTTTTGGTCTGTTAATGTTTTCATTTGCTTTGTTTCAAGCAAACAGGGCCTTGGTATAGTACAGCCTGTTCTGGAACTTGTCCCTACCTCCCTCTGCTGACTCTGGAATTGTAGGCTGTGATGCTATGCCCAATTGTGGAGCATTTCCATTTCCTGTTACATTTCTTAGATGACCCATTGATGATTTTGTTCATTGTCCATATATTTGTCCCTCATGGTTTGATTTCCACTTTGACTTTACTGTAGTGAGGAGATGCATATAATACTAGTTGTTTTAAGTTGTTGATACTTGTTTGAGATATATAATCTGTGATAATGCTGATATAAAGGATGCTTATTAGTAGCACCCACTAAATTGTAATGATTGTGAATATAGTCCTATATACATAAGTGGATGTACAGACTAGAAGTCAACATTGTATGTCTTCTTCAGTCACTGTCGACCTAATTTCTGAAATGGTGTCTCTCACTGAACCTCAAATTTGCCAATTGAGCTAGACCAGCTGGCCTGCGAGCCCCAGCAAACCTCTTGTCCCTGCCTGTCCATCACTGGGATTAGAGGTGCAAATCACTGTTCCCAGGCTTTATTGTTGTTTTTTATTTATTTTTGAGATTATAATTGGAGTAGTTCTTCTTTCCCTTCCCTCCCTCCGAACACTCCATATGCCTCTCCTTGCTGTCTTTCAAGCTCATGACTGCTGTAAGTTACCAAACTCAGATCTACCTCTTGCACAGCAAGCAGTTTCCTAATTGAGCTATCTGCTCAGACCCCTGAATGTAATTTGTAAGTCACAGTTCTTCTCTACTTTCTGTTGATAGTCCTGCTGGCTCATTCTTCTTCTGATCAGATGTTGGTCCATCTGATTGTTGTTTTAATGGATCTTTTGTCTTAAACGCCACATTTCCCTCCTTAGTTTATTATTTGCTTATGTTATCTGTGCTGTTTTCTTTGCCACTGGGAACATTATCCTTTTTCTACATTATTTTTGATGTGCCTCACTTGTAAAGTTACCTTTGCTCTACCACAAGATGAAATTGCCCCTACATTCTCTTCAAGGATATTTTTCTTAAAGAAATTCACATTTTCTTGGAAATTTCCTGCAGGTTTCTAAACTGTCTAGGAAGCATTCTTTATTGAGTTCAGTATTAAATATAAATGAACTATTTCTGTCCCTTCATTTTATAAGCCATTGAATTCTAATGTTATTTGGGGGTAGTTACCTTTATGAATATTTGAAAATTGTATAAAATATTATTTATTCAATTCAGTGTTCTTCTTCCCAGGTTGGAAGGTTTGACTGTTCTGCTGCACCAGGCATCTGTTCTGATCTCTACGTTTTCCAGCCCTGTCTAGCAGTGTTTAAAGGACAAGGAACCAAAGAGTATGAAATTCATCATGGTAAGTGTATTAGTTACTATACTCTTGCTGTGATAAAACACCATGACCAAGGCAGCTTATAGGAGGAAGGGTTTATGTGAGCTGTTCCAGAGGGATGAAGGGCCCATCATTATCACTGCGGGCAAACATGGCAGCAGCAGGAATAGCTGAGAGCTCACACCCCGCCCGGACTACTACAGGAAACCGTACAAACTGGGAATGGTATGAGGCTTTGAACTCTCAAAGTCCATGCTGGTGGCATATTTCCTCCAGGAAGGCCATTGTCCTAAGCCTCCCCAAACAGCACCCCCAACTGGGGACCAACCATCACAGTGAGACTAGGAAAAATGACAGGAACGCATATTGACTTTCAAATAGAAATATTCTAATTATGATTTATATTTTGTATATACAGTTATTATCAAAAATTTTCTCTCACTAGCAAATATGGGGGGAGACTTTTTCATTACATACAGTTATTTTATTATGCTTATTCTTCTTTTAAAGATCTTTTTTAAAACACTTTGATAACTATTTCAGCAAAAAAGCTGAGGGTGACCCATCACTGTGTGGGGATTTGTTTATTGCCAAAGCAAGCAGCCCCTGCGGTCTCCATCTTGCCATGCCTCCCCATTCAGCCTCTCAGCTACCCAACCCTGCCTGCCCTAGAACTCAGACTTCACTAATGGCTTTGTCTGTGCTGTCCTGAAAGACATGCAGTTCAATGAGTAACAGCTACTGAGTCAAGAAATGTTTCTTTCTTGCATCCCCTTATTATGGCACTGCTTTAAGTATGAGGTTTTAAAATTGCAAGACGTGAACTCTTGTCTTAGATACTATTCTGTGGCTGTAAAGAGACACCATGACCAAGGCAACTTAGAAGAGAAAGCATTTAATTGCCTTGTTCACAGTTTCGGAGGGTTGGTCTATGACCATCATGGCAAGGAGCAGACGGCAGGTAGGCAGTCATGGTGCTGGAGCAGAATCTGAGAACTCACATCTGATCCACAAGTTGCAGGAAGAAAAAGAAGAGTGAAACTGGGCCTGGTATGGGCTTTTGAAATGTCAAAGCCCACCCCTAATGACACACCTCCTCCATAAGGCCACCTCGTAATCTTTCCCAAACAGTTCCATCAATTGGAAACTAAATATTCAAATATGTGAGCCTTTGGGGACCATTCTCATTCAAATGACAAAAGCTGTGCTCTCAAGAAGTTTGGATGGCAGTGTGATAGGCCCAGGAGAAAGATTTCTAGGGAAACATGAAAAATGCTCAGTGGCCGCTTTATGTAATCTCAGTGGCCGCTTTATGTAAATCTCAACAACATCCAAGGCATTTGTCTGTGGCATAGGTCAGGGTCAACATGTGAGCTGAGCAGGAACTGCTTAGTTACTTAAAGTAAATACAGAAGTAAAAGAAGTGGGGCCCTTTAGACTACAGCAGTGGGTCGTGACCCCCTTGGCAAACTTCTCTGCCCCAAAATATTTACATTATGATTCATAACAGCAAAATTAAAGTTATGAAGTAGCAAAAAAAAAATAATCTGATGGTTAGGGTCGCCACAACATAAGGAATTATATTACAGGGTCACACATTAGGAAGGTTGAGAACCACAGGGCTAAAGGAACTATGTGAACAAAGATATGATAAGATAACCCTGACTACAAGATCTGTTTGCGAGTCAGCAAAGG
Organism: Peromyscus melanophrys; assembly: GCA_902168415.1. NCBI lineage: Eukaryota > Metazoa > Chordata > Mammalia > Rodentia > Cricetidae > Peromyscus > Peromyscus melanophrys. Next base: position 13,253 of record CABHPR010117739.1, read on the forward strand.
GCCGTGTGCAGTTGAATCATTGTCATAGTCACAGCTTCCAGTGAAGATGCAAACTGAAGTTGAAAGTATCAAATAATTGCCCCCAACATAGACAAAGGAGGTTTTTAACATGCACAAGTGTCTAACTCTAAAACCTAAGCTTGTTAGAGCCTCACAGCGAGTAGGTTATACTGTGAGCCATGCTGGCCTGAACTTACTGTGCCTCAAGCTCAAACTGCCCTTGAACTTGCAGTCTTCCTGCCTCGGCCTCTGTAGTGCTAAGGTTACAGGTATACACCACTGTGCCCAGGTTGGAGGTACAGATGTTGCCTCTGAAATGTTCCTCATACCTTCTCTGTTCTGTTTGCCTTGTTTGGATCCATCATCACCCTTGTCCACAGTTGCTTCTTTCTCTTGTTTGCACTCAGTACCCAGCATACCATTTTCATGACACTGCTCTGCATTTTCAGTCTTCTGGAAAATGAACCTCATACTCCTTGGTATACAGCAGCAATGCATTGTCTCACTACTCTGTCTCCAGCACTTAGAGTAATGTCAGGCATGTAGTAGGAAGTCTGTGAAGAGTCGTTAAATGAACAGGGTGCATTCATCCCTGTTCTTCTGCTTTCTTAGCCTCACCACCCACCCACCTTTGCTCCTCCAGATAATCTTAGCTTCAACTACTTCTGAATTCTTGAACATGCCATGTTCTTTCACTCCTTTCTGCCATCACACATAATTCTACCTCCTGAATTATAATTATTCCTTCCTGTTCCTCCAGATATTTAGCAAACTCCAAATTACCCTTGAAAACTTACTCTTCTACCCTAGGAAGCACTTGTTACTAATAACTATAATGCACCTTGCACTCAGCATCTCTGTGTCCCAAGTAAAACACACAAAATAGAAAATAATGTGAGCTCTACTTAACCTCTGCCCTAAAGAACTTTATAGACTTGGAGAGAAAGCAGACAGGTAAAGGACAGTTTTTAAGTGTTTGAATGTGAAGTAGTATCTTTTACCCAAATAACAACTATTTGGTCTTCAGGAATCTGGGAACAGCTTATCTTAGTTTCTTTATGATACTGCAGTCACGGTAGATGAAGGTCATCTGAAGACGAGGCTGTAGCCACTGCATCAGGGTTCAACATGGCATGTGGGATAATCAGAAAGCTTCATATAGCAGGAGGCCTTGGTTCGTCCCCATGTTGTACACTCTAGATTGCTTACAGTGTGGTAGCTGACTAATCCCAGAATAAGTAATCTGAAAATGAGAAAGCAAGACAGAAGGAACACATGAGATCACAGCCCCATATTCTGTTGGTCACTTGTACATGAAGTAAATCTCATTTGAGCTGTCTTGGAAGGAAACTGGCCTTCAGTAAGTAAGTGTAGATTGTGCTTACAAAGAAACTGAGGTAGAACAATCTTCTGAGATTAGAGGAAGCCCTGAAAGAGCCATCTCCATGTTAAGATGTAAAGTACACACAATGGTTAGCAGTAGAAGAGGTGATAAAACACATTCCAAGCACAAAACCCAGTAGATTTATTCACAGACCTGAGATAAGAGAGCCCTGTTGATCTTAGACCAGCAGGACTTCAAAGATGAGAAAGATCTTTGTTGAGAGAAGACTAAGACAAAGATTATCTCTGATCTTCTGGGGGAAAGGCATTGGAATTTCATCCTGAGGGAAAGCAGGGAGATGCTTGGTTTTAGAAAAGTCACTGGCTGCCCAGCATGGGTGGGAGGCAACATTGGAAGGAAGGAACTGCAGAGACTGCCTGGTCACTTAGGGTAGGACTGCCATGGAAAGATGATGGTAGCCAAGAGAAACACAAAGGTCAGTAAAGGTCAGTAGACGGATTAAAATCTTTTAGAAACTCAGTTAATTTAATTTTTGTTAGGATATCGAGGATTCAGAGAGGAGTCAGGTAAGTGTCCTAATTTTATTTAGTGAATTGGATTTGGAATAATTGGACCTTTAGTGAGGCAGAGGATGCTGGATTAGGAGTTGACAAGAAGTAGAATGTGTAGTTCACTGTTGAATACATACACACACACACACACACACACACACACACACACACACACACACACACGCATGCCTTGGCTTCAGTAAAGAAATTTAAGCCAAAAATGAAGACATTAAGTTGGATATTAATGGTAAAGGCCTGCGTTAATATGAGTTAATGTAAGTAAAGAGAAGAGAATCAGTGACCTGGACCACCTTTCAGGGGTGGTCAGCAAGAAAAATGCATGAAGCAATTCAAGAAACAGCGCTAAAGAAAACAGGCAGGAGAGTACAACATCACTTGTCATTCCGTGTGTACATAGTGGTCACCTGGCTTTTATGTTGTACCGTGACACTAAAAGGAAGAGCTTTCTCTTTCTGTTTGCCATGGCAATATGAATGTATCTGACTCAGTGCTCAACTTAATTTTGACTATTGAATAAGTCAGAAGGCATGGAAAAATGAAGTCTCTTGTAGTTAAGAAAGATCTTCTGCCAAGCCAATAAACATGTTCTTCTTTAGGCTGTGGCAAATCATTAAATGCATTTAATTTTGGGTTTTGTTGTTGTTTTTAAGGGTGACTGTAGTAGCAGAAGGAAAATGGGTTCATTCAGGAAGATGAGGCCAGAATACTAGTGTGGCTGTTGCAGTAGGCCAGACTGAGCGGCGGCAGCAGCAGTGGGCATGGTGCTAGGTGAGAGACGGGGTGGATAGTCAGACAAGAACCAGCAGACAAGAATCCTCTCGTGGTCTCCTTTAGACAACTGCGTAACACCAGTTATGCTGAGACTATGAAAAAAGAAACACGGAGGGGTTCGGAGATGATGACCCATCCTAATTCAGATTCATTAACTTTCAAATATCAAGTACATTTTTCCACTGGACAGTTTGTAATACATTTTTGAATTCACGAGAATACTAAAGGGATTATTGTACTTACGATGGTGAGAAAGCATTCCACAGAAGTCGTGTCGTTTAACTAGTGCAAGAAACAGAAGAGTGTACAATAGAAGGGGATTCCTGGTACAGCAAGCCAAGGTGAGGATACTGAGCCAGTGCATCCATAGCTCCTTCTTTGTTTTTTGAATATTTTAAGTATTAAAATTGGAATGTTTCTGTAGAAACAGAAGACAGTACATACTTTAATTTTTCTCAATTTATAGGAAAGAAGATTCTATATGATATACTTGCTTTTGCCAAAGAAAGTGTTAATTCCCATGTTACCACACTTGGACCTCAAAACTTCCCTGCAAGTGACAAAGAACCATGGCTTGTTGACTTCTTTGCCCCAGTGAGTTATTTTTATTTGTTTCTAGACAACTTGAATATCAGTACTGGAGCTGTTTGGGCTCTGCTCCTTCTGGGCACTGCCAGGACAGAGGGTGTAGGCAGAATGTGCCACTGGCCGGCCTTTGCATCACTTAGCAGAGACAGTGTAGTGCTTCTCTTCCTTTGTTGATTTGCTCACGCTCATCTCTTTCTTCCCAGTGGTGCCCGCCATGTCGAGCTCTTTTGCCAGAGTTACGGAAAGCATCAACGCTGCTCTATGGCCAGCTCAAAGTTGGTACATTAGACTGCACAGTTCATGAAGGACTCTGCAACATGGTAAGACAAGGACAGACTTTGACCATCCAGTAGTAAAACAACTTTTCAGATGCACACTTACTTATAGTAGTAACGGTGAAACAGTTTCAACAAAGTAGTAAATTGTAGTTGAATTGTAAATAGATCTGTAGAAGGTTGACTGTATACAAGGCTTTGTTTACCAAACTCAGGCATGTATTTATTTGACTCATAAAATACATAAATTTCCACTTTATTTAAGGCTTTATACTTTTGTAACATATTTTTTAGTTTTAGCAGTCTGCAAGTTTATTCTTTAGATTTCTTTATACTTGTCAGTTTGAGTAGTTGATTTAAGCAGACAGGATATCCAATTGAAAAGAATTGCTCATTTTTAAGATGTAAAAGCGATGATATGGTTATGTGGGTGACAACATTTTATATTTTAAATATACTCTGGTAGTTATGAATGGGATGTAAAACTTTGTCATGTTGGGGTAAGAATAAACCAGACATGGGAGAGGTACAAATGTCATAAGAGTAGCCATGAGTGGATGATGATCATAGCTATATGAATACACAATAGTTTGTTTTCTTTCTATAATAGGAATGTTTTAACTCAAAAACTACAATGTTAAAGAAAAAGATGGAAAGGAAAGCCTGTTTTTTAATACATAATAGAATAGGTAAATGTTTGACTTCACTAGAAAATACAAGTTACATCAAAATTTTGATATCTTCCCAACCCATCAAATTGACAAGAAATTTAGAAATCTAACAGTATTCGGAAATGGCACAGTGAAATACCAGAGCATCTACAGATGGATAAGCCAGGCTAGGGATGTAGCTCAGTGAACAGCACTTGCCTCGGATGTTTAATTCCTGGGTTCAAAACCCCTAGCGCTGAAAAAGAAATCTTTACCAGCCTGAGTAAATACTAAAAACACAATATCAAATGAAAAAGGCATGTGACATAGCAGCAATTAAGTATGATAAAAATCAGAGAAGAGTCTTTAAATATTCAAAACAGTACAGTATGCTGCTTTAAGATAATGTACATGTAGTGAAGTTTAAAATACCAGCGGATTAGACACCTGCTAATTTCAGCAGATTAGGGAGGATTGGGACCAAGGAAGACAATGTCAACAACAAGCCAGTATGGCCAAAAACTATTAGTCATTAAATGTAGGGGAAATATGTAGGCATTTATGAGGTTATTCTCTAAGTATCAGTGTGTTTGAAAGTAAAGTAAGTTGGAGGGGTTTTTTTTGTGTGTTTTAAGGAAATAAATAAAAAGAGCCATTGGTGTCTCATTTCCTTTATGTGATTTGGAAAGTAGATGCCAACCAAAGTTATAAAATCATCATGAGTAATGGCAGTTCATCTTGAACCCGTTGGTTTTTCTACATTTTGTCTCAAGTAACTGCATTATCAACAATTAAGGAAAGTGTAAGGATTAAAAACATAGGATCACATTCACCTGAAGTAAGCCAGGATTCCTCATTCAGGCACATCATCTCGTTGGCTTACCATGAGCAAGTCACTTAGTCCTCAATAGCTCAGTGGCCTGGTATGTAAAGTAGGCTTTGTAATGTTGACTACTGAGTAAAATTGTCCTGAGAGATGAATGAGATTGTGTGTGGCTAGAGCTCAGCAGACAATAAGAACTTGTAAAGATTTAGCTAGTCTCTTAACCTAATAATAAATGCTTTGAATTCACACATTTGCAAAACCTCATAATGTTGCTAATTTCTCTAGAATTATGAATCTTAAAATTTTCTATTTAATAATGAGTTCTTATCAACTCGAGGACCCATAGATCAGCTACAGCAGATCACACATCCATAGACAGGGAAATCCCTTTGTAACTTTAAAAACTACAAAATGCTTCCAGGGCTGGTGCCCATGTTAACTGTGAGAAGGGAATGAAACTTTTTGTGCTATGAGAAGTGTCTTGAGTAAAGAATAAAAAGTGACTATTTTCTTAGAGCATGGCTCATAGTTCTTTACAATATTGTCATGTTCATTTATTCTTGCTATTTTATGTTGCTGCTCATCACCCTCTAGGATGATTGCAGTACTCTCATTAGAAAAAGTGACTGATGTGTCACTGGCTCTCGCTCCTAGTTTGAAGAGAGCAAAAAGATAAAGTGCGTACTAATCAATTACTCTGGCTCTCTTCCCATGTTTTGGTGCCATTGGACCTTAATAGATAAAGATTAGCTCTTCATTATACAAGCTTTAATGCATTGTCTTTGTTAAACTTGTCTAACCCAACATTCTTCAGTCACCAAGAAGATAGTAGATTTTTACAGTCTTGTTAAAGGGCTAGAGATATGGCTCAGCAGTTAAGAGCACTTGTTGCTCTTACAGAAGACCCAGGTTCTGTTCCCTGCACCCACATGGTGGAAACAGCTATCTGTAAGTCCAGTTCCAAGGGATCAGACACCCCCTTCTGACCTCTTCAAGCACCAAGAAGCACACAGTGTATATACATACATTCCCACAAAACACCCATACACATAAAATAAAAATAAATATATCTAAAAAATCTGTATAGAATTGAAACAGATGGTAAGGTAAAGGAGTGTCTTCTTCCTTGCAGTATAACATTCAAGCTTACCCAACAACAGTGGTGTTCAACCAGTCCAGTGTACATGAGTATGAAGGACACCACTCTGCGGAACAAATCTTGGAGTTCATAGAGGTATTTTATTAGAGACTATGGCTAGAAATCTTTCTGTTTATATGTATGCTTTGGATGACTGTATTGGGACTTACTCTTTTTGTGCCAGAAGATTGTTTTCTAAAAGAATTTGTTTTAATTTAAGCCTTCTCTTTTTTTAATTTAAGCCTACTGTGGTGTCTTGTACATGGGAGACATTGCTATTGAATATATGGAATTGTAATTTCCCATGAAGCCTGTCACCCTTTTGCCTGTTTTCTCTCAATGCAGAAGTGTTCTCATCCACAGCATCAAGGCCAGGCATCCTGCACAAAGCTTTCGCATTGTTAGCACGGAGTGCCTGCGTCCACACATCTCCTTGGTTTTCATTCAGCTTTGACTAGAATCATTACAGGGGCTTCTGGAGAAATGAAAACTTGTAGCTTATTGTTGTCTACTAGTGTCCATTCTACTCTATCTTATTCCTCTGTCTTCCTCCAAAGTAATATGTTGTGTTGTGTTTTGATTGCTGTCTTAGTGAAACTAATGTTTTAGTTAGTATGATATAAGCCGAGGCTCTGTTAAAACTGCATTTGGAATATACAGTCTCAAGAAAGGTGTATAGCTTCTCTATTTAAATATCAAAAATAATAGTAGTAGGCTTTGGGTTAATAACTAAATGGTTATTTCTAAACATACTGTTCCTGATAGCATAACAGATATGTGTGGCTTATGTAGGTATCTGGATTACTCCTAGAACTTGATTATATGATCTACTGATAGTCTCCAAGATACCCCTTTTCCCAGCTTACAGTGATTTCAATGCTAATGTGAAAATATATCTTTTAAGAAAACTGACTGGCAGAATCCAAACTTAATACATTTGGTAATTCACTTTTTAAAGCAATTCATGATAGATTTCTTTTAAATATCCCTAAGTGTCTTTTGATTTCTCTAAAATAGGAACTTTCTAAATGACATACCCCAGCAACTTGCCAGAAATACATGAAAAACTTGGTATATATAATAATAGTGTTTTGGTTTTTCTTTTTTAGGATCTCAGAAACCCTTCAGTGGTCTCTCTTACGCCCACTACCTTCAATGAACTAGTTAAACAGAGAAAGCATGACGAAGTCTGGATGGTTGATTTCTATTCTCCGTGGTGTCATCCCTGTCAGGTCTTAATGCCAGAGTGGAAACGAATGGCCCGGGTACAGTACCATAGTCTGATGTATACTGCTGAGAATGCTGGGGTAGCAGTTCCTTTGAAACCAAGCTGATAGGCCTGTAACTGGGTAGTTTACACAGACCTGAGTGAATTGTTAAGACCACACCACTGTCCCTGCCTACTAAGTAAACCATCTAATACGCTCTGACCAAATACTGCCAGGGTTAGCCCTGAGGTCATCTTAATTTTCTGTTGAAATTTTTCTGTCATTTTATTTTTAGAGCTTACAGATAACTGTTTCCTCATAATATTATGGGTCACAAAAATAGCCGGCCCTAGTCAGCAGGTGTGGTGGTACATAGTGATAATACTAGCATTTAGAAGGCTGAGACAGGAGGATCAGGAATCCAAGATTATCCTGGGCCACAAAGCTCCCAGCTCTGTCTCCAAAATAAACAAAAACTAAATAAAACAGAAAATAACCTCAAACAGTAAAACATTTATATCAATTTCCTATAAACAAACCATGTTACAAAATACTGAATGAAAGCAAATTATTTAAATACTAGAATGGAAAATGAAATCAATAGTTCATATTTATAACTCAGGTAAAAATAAACTCAGGGGTTAAAGTGAGTTATTGTACCTTAACATTTAAGATTATGTATTTAATGCTCTTCTAATAAAAATTTTGAATGTGAGTCAGAGATAATACTTACTACCTCCATTAGAAAAAAATATTTTTTAAAAAAATACTGGATTATATTTTGGTTACTAACATTGAATTTTTTTAAATATGTATTTTCCCACATGGTAAATGAGCCAGTATTTCATCTGCAATAACTATGGAAAGTTCTTAATTACAAAATTGTAAAGTTCAAAGTCACTAGTTTAAATGGCATATTTGAACTCTTTCCCCATTGTTCCTGTGATAGTGATGAACAATGAGATACTCATTTTCCAGTGACTATTTAACACATAGGAACGTTGTCCTGAGGGCTGTAGAGTTGCTCGGCTGTTAGGAGCACTGGCTGTTCCTGCAGAAACCCGGCACTCTTGCCCACCTTTAATCCCAGACCCAGGGTTGCAGTGCCCTCTTCTAGCCCCCAAGAGCAGTGCATACACATGGTGCATGAATGCAGGCAAAACACTCATACACATCTTTTTTTACTTTAAAGTTATAGAGATAATTTTATTTCAGTCATTGACCCATGTGTTGACTTTTGTTCTTTTATAGACATTAACTGGACTGATCAATGTAGGCAGTGTGGACTGCCAACAGTATCATTCTTTTTGTACCCAAGAAAATGTTCAAAGATACCCTGAGATAAGATTTTATCCCCAAAAGTCAAATAAAGCTTATCAGTATCAGTAAGTATTCTCTCAAATTTGAAGATATCTATTATAATCCCTTGGTTGTACAATTAACATTGAAGTTAGCCTAACATATGTACTGGGAAGCCGCCAGTAGATGAGCCCTCAGAAGATGATGAGGAAACTGAACGATAAGACTAGTTAAGTTCTAGTCAAGAAGCTGAGAGAGGAACTCGTGTTTATTCAGTCTTCCTGGCCCCAGCTCCATCCAGCCCTGTCCTGCATCATTTGCACTGCTCTTACACTTGGTGGGGAGGAGTTGTACCCTCCTCCTGCTGCAGAGAAGGGACTGCCACATCAGACGTCATAGCTCATCTGCTAGGCTTTGAGCCTGAGACTTGAACCCAGGACTGCCCTGGTGTCCACCGATTCTATACTACATAGGTATAAAAAAAAAAAAAAAACCACAATCTTGGTTAAGAAGTGAAAATTGAGCCATGGGTTTCTCTTTGAAAAAATGAAAGAATCAGCTATGGAGAAATCACAAAAGCATGTACAGTCCTGGGTTAATTCCCAGCCACTTGGGGGCAGTGGGGATACAAAAACTCATGAAAAATATATTTGAAGTCGTGTAACTCTTAATTTACTTTGGGGAAAGAGATACTAGGTGACTTTAATCAGTCAAGACTTTTTTTTTTTAATTGCTACAGTAAGATAGTTTCTTGACCATATCCAGTAATAGAAAATACTGTTTGCAACTTGATATTTTTTTTCTTCTTTCAGTAGTTACAATGGCTGGAATAGGGATGCTTATTCCCTGAGAAGCTGGGGTCTTGGGTGAGTAATTATTATGCATATTCTTGACTAACACTGACTCAGAGCTGTTTGTCTTCTTATGTGCCTAGTTTTCTGTGAGTTAGGATTCTGGTATTTAAAATACTTGGGAAGGATAACATTTATGATGGTGGAACCAAGCTTCATTCCATCACTATCCTTTGAACCATTTTTAACTTAGGAACATTCGTGGTATTGCCATAGAATGCTTGCTTTGCTTTTGTATAATGAGAAATGCTGTTTGATCCCCTTACTGCAGATTTTTACCCCAAGCATCCATAGATCTAACACCTCAGACTTTCAAGGAGAAGGTCTTAGAAGGGAAGACTCACTGGGTGATTGATTTCTATGCTCCTTGGTGTGGACCTTGCCAGAACTTCGCTCCAGAGTTTGAACTCTTGGCTAGGGTAAGTATTGTTGTCTAGTTAGATAAATAAATAAATTTTACTCACATACATGTTTTAGTAATTGGTTAAAACATTGTAAACTAACTCTTAACTTAGTTCTTGAAAGTTATCTCTCAATTTAAAAAGAGAAATCTGTTCCTATAACTATAATCTGTCTTTCTTGAGACAGGTTTCTCTTTATAATGCTGGCTGACCTGGAATTCCCTATGTAGACTAGGCTGGCTTCAAACTCAGAGGTCTGCCTGCCTTTGCCTCCCAAGTGCTAGTATTAAAAGCATTTAATGACAAACTATGAGTGTCCACGAGTATGTGTGTTTATGTGTGTACACGTTGTTGTCCTATAGCTGTACTGCTAACTTAAGTTTGTCTCCCTGCTTGTGTTGATTCCATTAGCCACAGGCTCAAACCAGAGACAGCAAAGACACTTTGATTGTCCCAGAGCTGGAGAGGGTAACACAAATCATAGAGGAGAGTGGTGATGAGAAGAAGGGACATAGATGAAAGCTGTGAGGACAAGCAGAACTTTGTGGTAGACAGGTGAAGTGAGAGGAACCGAGGGTACGGCTAGCACAAAGGGAAAAAATTAATTGCAGATACTTTGTGTTTGAGGTGATTGGAGGCATTCACAAAGAGCAGTCCAGTAGAGTAGATTACCAAATCAAAGGAAGATTCATCAGCATAGGACTGTGTAAGATCTCACTGAGAGACTGTCAATAGTGAAAATACCCAAAGATGGGGCTCTGGTGCCATGTACTAACCTCAGGGTAAAGAATGAGATCACTGTGCTGGGTGGGGTTGGGGAACTGTAAGTAAAGTCAGGAAAGACAGGAGGCAGGCGTGGGCAGCGGCTTAAAGCACACATGAAGAAAATGGAGAAGTCCAGAAAGTGTCTATTGGTTGGATCAAGGAGAGGTCGCTATGGCCTTAAAGCTGTTGGGAATAATAACAGTGTTGGGGAATGATAACAGTGGAGATCAATTAAGAGTACCACACACAAAGATGATGCTAGAGGGATGAGATGGCAGTATGCATGCTGGTAATGAGAGAAAACCCCTTTTGTGATCGTCTGCAAGGCATGGAAAAGAGTAAGAGTTGACCTTGACAATACAGAAAGAGTGAAATCTGACCTGGGCAGTTTAGATGCTCTGGTCAGCCGTGCGCTAGACAAAGAATGCCAGTTAGTATTAAAGACAGATGCTTGGTTGTGGTGGCCTAAGTGGGGTGGCTGGGAGGAGGTAGGGGTCAGAGTTAAAGCCTCAAGGTGCTCCTGAGCAAAGACTGTTTATGTCAGACAGATGGCAGCTAGTGGGAAGCTTAAAGGGCTTGGGAAAAGTAGAAATGATCTCATTTCAATTGGAAGAATTAAACTGGGTTTTAAATGTAACAAGTCCTTAAATACATAAAGATCTGAAATATATTATGTTGGCTATGTAATTGCCAAAATAGTTTATGCCAAAGATAAAATGGCAAGATCTGTGGATTTTTTTTGTTGTTTTTCAGATGATTAAAGGAAAAGTGAAAGCTGGGAAAGTGGACTGCCAGGCTTACCCCCAAACATGCCAGAAAGCTGGTATCAAAGCCTACCCAAGTGTTAAATTTTACCAGTATGACAGAACAAAGGTATGTACAGGCTTCCGTTCCATGCCTTCCTTTAGCAGGCCAAATGCCGAACATTATGTAGTTTCTAGTTCTGTAGTTTGTCCCTTCATCTTTTAAAATTACTTCTGATTGAGACGTCTTCTTTTGCGATGTGTGGAGGAATCTTAAAGGGTTTTCTCAGAGGTCTGTTTGCTCTCAGTTGCCTTACAGACTTTGTGCTCCGTGAATAGAAAGAAACCTAGCCAGCCATTAATACATGTTGTCTCTGGGTTGTAGAATTCAAAGTAATATTGTGTGAAGTTCTAGATTTCCTACTTTTTAATATAATGATTGTTTTTTAAATGTTCCCTTCCAAGAAAAAAAAAATTGAAGGAAATTATTTTATAATGCTTTTGAAATAGCTTAGTAACCAAGCCTTTTTTGAGGAATACTTACTAAGGATTTAGATTACAAGTAGGGTCCTTTGCTTGGTTATAATTGTTTGGGGACACCATTACCAGTGTGCCTTTTTTTTTTTTTTTTTTTTTTTTTTTTTTTTTTGGTCAGTTTGGTTTGATTTCGTTTGTGTAGGTAACTGGCTTTGTAGACCAGGCTGGCATTGGACTCGCAGGTATCCACCTGCCTCTGACATTAAAGACATGTACCACAGTGCCTAGCTGTGTTAGGTTTTCAGTCAAACCAAAGCTCTAACCAAAAGCTCAACAAACCAAGGGCTGTGATCACTGGCTCAAAGGTTGCATCTTGCAGCTGACAAAAGCGTTAACTGAAACCACATAAGGGTCTTCCCATCTGTTAAAGATGGTTTTAACAGACCCACGATATGGTAGCAAGAACATTGATCCTTCTGAAGCCAAATGAAGCCACATGTTTGTCTGCTCAACTATTTGTGAATAATCGAGTACTGAGAGAAGTAGGGTCTGAGCCTGATAGAAGACTTGTCTCTGTTTTTCTTCTGTGGTGCTGAAGGCTAAACAGTGCTCTGCCTCCCCACTTCAGTCTCTTATGCATGTACACCCCCAAATAAAAATCTTTGAGAGCAGTGGTGCATCTTTCCTAGAAATCACTTTGTGTTCCCATAATGCTGCTCCTAATATTGTTCTTTGAGTCCGGGTTACTGCTTTTGCAGCATTATGCACGTGAAGAAACTCAAATTTCAAACAGCTTTGGAACAAAAGAACTTTCGGGCATAAGAAAGCAAGCTTCTTGTATGGAAATGTCATGTTTTGATTTAAGTACTTAAAAGATAACATGAGTGTTTTTAATTTTAGAAAAGTATTTGGGAAGAGCAAATAAATTCCAGAGATGCAAAAACTATTGCTGCCTTAATTTATGGAAAATTGGAAACTCTCCAAAGCCAAGGAAAGAGAAATAAGGTAAGAACCAGGCCTACAAGTGACTGGCAGGTTGCCAAGGGTATTCTTAGTATGCATTCCATGAAGAAGTGAACATTCAAAAACATTTCCACTTTGGAGAAATATGACAGCCAAGATTATGTCCTCTAGATAATGAAATGCTTGGAAATTTGTATACTCACCATTTAACAAGAAAATGATCGTTTCTTCCATAAAAAACTTGGCCTCCAATGTACATAGCAGCATCGCTCATACACAGAAACAGGGAAAGACAAGTCACCCACAAACAGAGTAGATAAGCAAAATGTGGCATACCTATGTGGTAGAGTCTTGTCAACCTAAAAAGTGAAGAATGCATCCGTGCTACATGGTAATTTTGAAAACATGCTTAGTTGACAAAAGCCAGTCACAAAGGGCCACATATTGTATGGTTCTGTATGTGTGGAATGTTTAAAAAGCAGGTTAGTGGTTGGCAGGGCAGCATGAGAATAGAAATTATAATGGCTTACTATGACTATGACTTTGCCTTTGAAGTGCAGAAAAATGTCTGAAAATAGTGGTATAACTCTTGAGTATACCACTGCACTTTCATTTTTGAGTATGTGAAATACACAAGCTGGGCTTCATGGTGCACACCTTTAATCCCAGCATTTAGGAGGCAGAGATAGGCAGATCTCTGAGTTTGAGGCCAGCCTGGTCTACCTAATAAGTTCCAGGCCAGTGAGTAAATAAGGTCCTGTCTCCAAAATAATTTTTTAAAAGAAAATTATAAAATAATGTTATTAAAAATAGTGATATAGCTAATAGTTATTTAAATGTTGTTTAGTGTAAAAAAATTGAATTATTAGCAGTGAATATTCTAGAACTTCAGTGTATTTTAGATAGCAAAGTTTTTTTGTGCTTGATATAGGAGGAATATGTATTAGACCATAATCCCTTGCTCCTAAATTTGTGACTTCCCATCAGCACTGCAGAGTCCTGCCTGTGCTCTCCTCTAGTTTGGTCCCCTTTGAGTCTGTTCTTGGCATACTGTGAGGCAGACGCGTGAGTGCTGGGTCTCTGAGTAGGATTTAATGTAGTCTCATCCAAGCCGAGGAGGAAGAGACACGCACAGCCTCTGGAGAGGGTCAGGCTTTGTGGACAAGTTCTGTGTGGCAGTTCACTGGAGACCTAGGTGGAGAAAGATTACAGAGCCTAGTGTCTAGAGTAAACATGTTCTTCTAAGGATTTGGTCAATTTTTTCAAGTTATTTTAAAACTTAGGATTTTTATCTTAAGTTAAATATTTTTAAATGCATTATTACTCATAAACCAAAATACCATAACTGAAATTAAGATAAAGACTATACCAGATATCACTTAATATCTTAGTTTCTTTGCTGTTGCTGTGATAAAATACTCTGAAAAGCAACTTAGGTTTAAAGAAAAAAGTGATTCTGCCTCCCAGGAGTTCACTGACCCAGTCCATCCACCCTGGCGGGGAGTCATGTGTGCAGGAGCTTGGAACAACTGGTCACATGGCACCCAGTGAGGAAACAGTGATGAATGCAGGCTGCTCTTCAGTGCCCTTCTCCATCTTACACGGTCCAGCATCCCTGATAGGAAATGACACTGTCATGGCGGAAGGTCTCCCCATCTCAATCATGTAATTGTGATAACCCCCATGGCATTTGCCGAAGTTTCTCTCCAGGTCATTCTAGATTCTGTCAAGTTGACAGTGTTAACATTTAGGGAATATGACACACTAGTTACCATACCTACTGTGTGCAGGTGAGAACTGTGACATTTCCATTGTTAATTAAGCAGGGAGTGTTCTGTGTGATACTCCATCCAGTAAGAACATTGAGTATTTGGAAGAAAGTAAGATATTGATTAGCTTGTAATACCTTTCTCTTAATCACCTTTATATTAATACAGGATGAGCTTTGATGATGTTGAAGAAAAAAATTTTAAGAAAAAAGAATCTGGAAAATGACATCAGAAGGTCTGTTTTCCAAACCTGAAGATGCTCTTGAGGCAGCAGATGTGCATGACCTTGGCCTTGCAGTTGCCCTGTGCAGACTGAGCACTTGTGTGGTTCTGTAGTCTGCAGACACTTCCTGTGGAGAGCCGGGTGGCGCCATCTGAGACTGGAGCCACATATGGTTCTTTGTTTTGTTAATCCTTTTAGAAATAAAAAACACCATTCTTAGCTCAGGGCCATATAGAAATATTCCCTAGGCCAAGTCCAGGCCAAGGACTAGTTTGGATGTTTGGACACCTGGCTCTACATGTGGGTCTGTTATCTTCATGCTGTACAAAGTGGATTTGGGTTTTTACTTGTAATTTTATGAGGGGCCTGAAAGAAAGTGACTTGGTTTTTCAGTCAGTCCTTCTAAAAGTTCTGCCTCTGACCATATATTTTATTTTGACTACTTTCACAATATGGCAAAATAAAAATGCACCCATTTTTCATACTATATACAGTGTATATACAGAGCTTCTTTTGGTTTCTTGTAATAGTTGAAGAGATGTTCTTAACTTATCACAACAGTAAATGTAAAAATCTTGTAAACTATGATTCTAGAACAAAGTAAGGAAAAGTATTTACAACAATGAGATGGACAGCATAGAAGTCACGAATATAAGCCCTAGAGCCCCGTGTCTTAACGGGCACGTGTTTGTTTTGTTTGCTTTCATAAAGATGTTCTTACTGATGGTTTGGTTTTGTTTAAGGTGTCTTCCTGATATTTACACATTTGCCTTCTGGGTTCTCTGTTGCGATCATTCACATTGATTTGATTCATAAAGCTGTGCTTTTTACTCCTGTCCAATCTTCACAGTTCAAATAGGAACAGTAATTTTGGATTTGTTTTAATGCGGCAATGATGACACTGTTACTCAGTTATTCCTGTCAAACGCTGTCTTTTCGATAAAGTGTTGCCATAACAACTGAAGTTATTTTTACTGAAATCAAGCACATGATGGACTCTTCCCATTTCTCAGTTGTTTGGACTCAAAGGGTCACAGGGTTTCTCCTACAACTCAAAAAGCTGAGTGACCTATAATTTAATTCTCATAGTGTGGGGGATGGTCAAAGACACCAGTGAATAAAGACAAATGATTTTTCTAAAATTCTTTTGAAGATCATTGTTGTTTGGAAGATTTTTATCACTTTACCGCACTCCGTAGTCTGTCTTGATAAAGGTTATGTCATAGATGTGATTGGTGGGAAAGCAATGCACTCTGGTTTCAGCTCTAAGCCACTCAGATTCTCCTGTGTTTTATCACTCTCCCTGACTCAGATCTTGTTTTGTACATGTGTTACCATTCCTAACCAACTTTTTGAATCATGACTGATAATGGCAAAAGCCTTTCATATATTAAACTTTGAAAGCCTAGAATTTCTTTTTAAAATGGCTTGTTTATGCAAAATTTCCCAAATGAATGCCCAGTGAAATCTCACTTAATAAAAGTACGCTAAGTAAGCATACTGCTATTTTGGGAAGTAGAGTACACAGAGGGAGCCTACAGACTACCCTCTCCACAAACTCATAAAGAGTGGACAGGGACGACTTAGATGGCTGTCTATTACTATTTCCTATACTTGATAAACATGTTATAGGCAGTAAACTAAACAGTAACTACTTGCTTTAGCTGTAAGCCTATGGAATGTGCACTGAAACCTAGTGATGCTGGACATCAGGTTAAGTCTGGGGTCATACTGTGACCCACCTCGGATTCACACTGTACGCTCAACAGTGTTGCTGGATCTTCCAAAACTGGCTGGCAGATTGATGTTTCAATAAGAACACCTCTGAGGAGTACCACATGTAGAGTGCCATTTCCCTCGGCAACACCATTCTTGTATGCAGCTAACTCTAGCATACAGAGCAAATTCTGCGAGGCAAGCTGTGAACAGCAAGTTAGACTTTGTATTTTGTGCACTTGGGTTGTTAATATCTTTTTACTCAAGAGGCTGGGGAGGTGGCTCATGGGTAAAACACTTAGCCATGCAAGCTTAAGGATCTGAGAAGCCAGCTAAAGCCAGATGAGGTGGTGGTGTACTTAAGTAATCCCTGTGTGAGATTGGAAGCCAAGGACCCTGTCTCAAAACAAATGTTCAGAGCTGCCCTCTGACCTAAACAGGCATGCCTGTACATATACACACAAGATTTTAAAACTGATTACATAGACAAAATGAGGTGGTTGTGTAATAATTATTCTAAAGTTTAAATTAGTTGTTTTCCCACAGTTCTTGCAGTAGGAATTTCTTGGGTGTACAGTTGTTTCAAAGACACACTGTTTTTTATGGGACAGTCTTTGATGATACATAACAGCAAAGGATTTAACAAGAGGACAGTGTAGCAATGTGTGGCAGTCTACTCTTGGTCCTTTTAAGTTTGCCAGCAAAGCCAGGTAAGTGTCTAAATTAGGTCAGGGTCATTCCATCCTGACCTAGAAATAGTACAAAGTGGGAGAGGATGCATCTTGAATGTTCCCAAATACCCAACAATGTTAATTCTGAAAGTGAGAAGCAACTCTTTCTGATAGCATCCTACATTACACATCCTGAAATCCTGAAAATACACCCAAATTTTTTAGTAAATAAGCTTGTATTTTGTAGTAGTAAATTTAGACCAAAGTAATATACTACATATAAACACAGTTTTGATCGTGCATGAAAATGTTTTGATTCACTTGCCTGAATCATTTTTTTAAACACTGGATTGGCCAGGCATAGTAGTGTTGGCCTATAATCCCAGCACTCAACAAGGCTGGAGGGTTGCCATGAGTTCAAAGCCAGTTAGGTCTACATAATGAGTTCTAGGCCAGGGCTGCATGTGATATTCTTTAAAATCCCAAGACCAGAGGCTGGAGAGATGGCTTAGCTCTGCGATTCTAAAGGAACCTGGGTTCGATTCCTAGCACCCATGAAGCAGCTCACAACTGTGCAGTTCCAGTTCTAGGGCGTTCACTACTTCCTTTGACCTCTTTGGACACCAGCGCATGTGTACACACACACATACATCTGCAGGCAAAACACTCATAAATTACTTTAAAAAAATAAAAAATAAAAAAGGCTAGAGAGATGGCTCAGTCAGTAAAGTGCCACTCAAACGAGCTGAGTTCAGATTCCTAGCACCATGTAAAAACCTTGGTGCTTTGGTGTACACCTGTAATCTTGGTGCTGGCAGAACCCTGGAGCTTGCTGGCTAGCCCGTCCAGCTGAATGAGTGAGTGCAAGTCCAGTGGGAGACCCTGTCTCAAAAGTAGTCAAGAGCAAGG
>CABHPR010117741.1:347-28806 GCA_902168415.1 Peromyscus melanophrys
CCCTCCCTCCCTCCCTCCCTCCCTCCCTCTCTCTCTCTCTTTCTTTCCTTCCTTCTTTCTGTTCTTCCTTCCTCCCTCCCTCTTTCCTTCCTACGCCTTCCCTTTCTCTCTTCTTTCTTTTTGTTGAAGTTGTCTCATTATGTGAAGATCTCTGGTTGGTCTGGAACTCGATACATAGATCAGGCTGCCTTTGGCTTATAGCAATCTGCTTGCCTCTGCCCCCCAAATAATTAAAACTGTGAGTCACCCATACTTCTCCTATCTTTATTGTGTTCTAAAATTCTTATGTATATGTGTGTATATCTGTGTGAATATATGCCACATGTGTGGGGGTGCTCCTGGGGGCCAGAAGAGGACATCAGATCTCCTAGAGCTGGAGTTATGGATAGTAGTGATCTGCCAGATGTGGGTGCTGGTAAACTATCTCTGGTTTCTTTGAAACAACAGCAAGTGCTCTCAAGAGCTGAGCCATCTCTCTAGCCCTGTGCCATTGTTTCTTAATGAGCAGTGTCATGGTTCTGGAAGGAAAACACAAAAAACTTGTGACTAGTGTAATCAATTATACAGAATATCACCTCTCACAAAATATTGAAGCCATCGTAATTGTTATGTTTGCCCTGCCAACTGCATAAGTCAGACACCTGCAGAAACTTTTTTTTTAAAGCATGAATTTGTTTCGTGTCAAATTAATAAGTGTCCCTGGGAAGTAGGACTCTATGGAAAGTTTGTGGAAGCCTAGATATGTGCATCCTTCTTCAAAGTGGCATTTTCCCTAAACTTTCTCCATGCCAAGTCATTATTCTAGTGACCTAACCATACTGAAGCACGTGTGGTGATGCAGAGCACGGTAGTATTACTTTCATGTACACATCACATTGTCACCTTCATCCCTGCAGTCCTTGGCTGATGCCTAAGGAGTGTGTTTCAGGACACTAATCCCCCAAAGTTGTTTTTAATTAAAGCTTACATTGTTAGCCTGTATCTTCAGGAAATTTCTCGTTTATACTTCTAGGCACCTATGAATTCTCTGCCCTTGGCAATGATTAACCTAGCACCATATGGTGCAAAGGTGGCTGGGTTTTCTTTTTAAATTGTGGTAGAGACAATTAACATGGAATTTATCCTTCTAACAAAATTTTAAGTGTGCAATGAAGTATTGTTCGTCATAAGCACTGTGCAGAACAGCTGCTCTTTGGGTTTAATAACTTTTTTTGTAACTGTAGCATTATACCTGCCCAGTGGTATCCTCACCCATCTCTCATTTCCTAGGGACCATTTCAGGCTGTTCTAATAAGGAGAACCATATGGTATTTGTCCCAGGAATAGTTTAGTTTATCCATTCTACTCCCTCATAGGTTCATCTATTTTAGAATAAGACTGTTTTCTTGCACCTTTTAAATACTAATTTTTCAGTGTATTTAAGTATTTCATACATGTATGCAATTAAATGTCACATCACCCCTATTTCTCTCTCCCCAGCTCCCTCCAAATAACCCCAACACACCCGCTCTCCACTTCATGTACTGTTTTTTTTTTTTAATAACAGTCCAATTAATGCTGCTCAAATGTGTGTAGGTCACCTTCTGGGGCATGGGAAATCTCCCAGTGGCTGCATATTCAAAAAGAATGATACTCCCTCCCCAGCAGCTATCACCTGCTAATAATTCCTCAGTAAGGGGTGAGGACTGATGGTCACCTCCCCCATCTGTGTCATAACTTTGGCTGGTTTGATCTTGTGCCAGTCTTGTGCAGGCTATCGTAGCTGGTATGAGCTTGTGAGTGCAACAATAGTGTTAAGTCTTGGAAGTGTGTCTTCTTGGTGCCCCTCCCATCCTCTTGACCTTCCCATTTTATTCATTAATCTGTCTACAGATACTTTGTTTCCATCAGTACCTCCCTGTACAGTCCGGAATGCTACATAGCCTTTGCTTTATGACCTCGATTTCAGTTCTTTTGGATTAATACTTGGGGGTAGGATTTCTAGATCATATGATATTTTTACCTTTAATTTTTTGAGGAGCTTCTGTGCTGTACGCTTCTTTCCATGGCCCCCTACATCATTTTGAATCCCTGCTGTAGGAAGAACCCGATGATGTACGAGGATTCTGAGGTCTGTAGATTTTTGTCATTGCCCTTTGTCTCAGTTTGATTTATAACAACATCCTAATGGGTGCCAACTGGTACCCCATTGTGGTTTTGCTTGGCATTTCCTTGCCTGCTAGCATTGCTGAGCGTGTATATGAAGATACAGCACACAAGAAACCGTGCATAGGCTTTTATGAGCTCTAGATAAGTGACTGTGGGCTACTTTTCTGCAAGGTGTTTAAGGAATTTTTCATGTGCATTTACTATATTTTTTTTGCTATGTAGGTAGCTTCTTTTTTAAAAGTTTTTGATACAGAGTCTCACTATGTAGCCCAGGCTGGCCTCCAATTCACCATCCTTCTGTACTAGCCTCCAGAATATTAGGATTACAGATATATACCACTATAAGTAGTTTGTATTTAGTTTCTATATACTGACAACAAGCAGTCCAAGTTGGAGATCATCACCATCAGTAACAACAGAATACCTTGTTTACTAATATCAAAAAGAATAAAATACTTAAGTTTAATGAAAGGGGCAAAAGAGCTATATACTGAAAGCTGTTAAAACATCACCAAAGAAGCAATGAAGACATAAATGAACAACTGGAAGTTTTCCTGTGTCCTGCCTGGTCTGCAGCCACTCAGACCCAAATAAACACACAGAGGCTTGTATTAATTACGAATTGTATGGCTGTTAGCTCAGGCTTATTCCTGACTAGCTCTTACACTTAAATTAACCCATAATTCTTATCTATGTTTAGCCACATGGTTGGTACCTTTTCTCAGTTCTGCCTTGCCATCTTACTTCCTCTGTGTCTGGCTGGTGACTCCTGACTCAGCCTTCCTCTTCCCAGAATTCTCCTGGTCTGCTTATCCTGCCTATACTTCCTGCCTGGCTACTGACCAATCAGCATTTTAATTACCAACCAATCAGAGCAACACACATTCACAGCATACAGAATGACATTCCACAGCATATATATGTTAATATTTGATTTTTTTTCACAATGCCCATATTACCCAACATAATCTCCACATTCTGTATAATTTCTATCAATATCCTAAATGAATATTTTATCAAAAGTACTTAAAAATCGTGAAATGCACATTTGAACCTTAAAGGACCCTATGTAACAGAACTGAATGCACCATCCTGCCTGATTTCCAAACATACTGTAAAGCTCCAATGATTAGAACAGTGTGATACTGGCATCAATTTGGACATTAAGGTGAATGAAACGGACCAGAATCCAGGAATAAATACATGCACTTATGGTAAATTGTGGACTCACAAGAAGGTAAGAGTATAGAATGAGGAATGTTCTGGGCAAATATTGCTTGGGAAACTTAATATGGACACACAAAATAGTTACATTGGGGGTCTGTGGAGAAGTATCAGCAGTTAAAAGCATGCACTGCTTTTGCAGAGGACACAGTTTGGCTCCTGGCAACTCTGCTGAGTGGCTCACAACTGCTTATAACTCTAGCTCCAGAGGCTCTGTTCATTGCCTCTGACCTCCACCAGTGTCCACACTCATCTTCACATACCCACAAACAGATACAGCCATACATATAATTAAAAATAAAACAAAATCTTTTAAAAAATAGAAAAAGTGGACCTTATTTTATACCATATAAAATAAAATTAAAATAAATTAAAGACTGACATGTTAAGCCCCAAATCAACAAAACGGACAGAGAAAATACATGGTGGTATATGGGGAGAATACATCACGTTGATTTAGAGCATGAATGACTTCTTTAGATATGAAATCAAGTCATAAACTTGTAAAATAGACAAGTGGAAATAAATTGAAGTAAAAACCTTCTCATGGTGGAGGAGGTGATTAGTAGATTGAAAGTGTATCTTGTAGAATGGGACAGAATAGCAGGTTACCATTAACTGATAAGGCATAAGAGTTTCTGTGGTTTGTGATGTGATGTCAGCCATGAGTCAGGGCAGCTTTTGCTAGGCAACTTCTCTGTTCAGCGTTCTGAACCCCTTTGAATCTGTTCCCCTCTGTAGCTGGTTGTATCAACTACTCTCATAAACTTCTTTGGGACATACATGATTGGAATTTTACAAGATATATAGGACACAAGGAATCTGTATCCACTCCTGTAAACTGTTAGCTAGTAAACAAACATAATGATATAAGACAAATGGTCTTTGTTTAACCTTCCTCAGATCCATCTGTCTCCAGGCAAGGAAATAGCATGTGTTTGAAGAGTGATTAGAGCTAGCAGGAGGCTTGATTTGGTACTCCCTCAAAGTGTGTGCTCCATCAAGAGCATCCTCAAATCACTGATCAGAGAACAACAAGTCTGCAAAGCACTGTGACTCGTGTCTCCCATTTGGCCATATGACAGTTCAATGACGGCAGTATCACACCCCCCTTCTCCTGACCTATTATCATTGTTCTGATGCAATGTGTCAGATGTCTGCCTCTGGCTTTTTTCATTCTCCAGTCCCAGGTGGCTATAGTTGGCGTTTTTCCTCTCTTGGAAGCAATCTGTCCTTTTGAAATGTGTTTTCATTATTTTATTTGACCTAGGGATAGTGACTAGCTTAGCCTCTCTTTCCTAGTTTTCCATCTTTTATTTTCAAACGTATCAAGTATGATTCCATTAGAGAAGATGCTAGAAAATATACATAAACCATAAAGAGGGATCTGAGACTTGGAACTGATGTCTTTATATTCCTTAAAGATCTGAGAAAAACATCATCTTTTTTTTTTTAAAAATTAAAGATAGCAAAGTAATGTGCCTAACAATAAATTAATTTTTAAAATCATTAGTATTCTTATATATAAACATATAAATAGGTAGGCAATATAGAAGGAATATGCAGTCCATTTTTTTTCTGTGTGCTTGCTTTTTACTTGTTTGAGACAGAGTCTTACTTTGTAGCCCAAGCTAGATTGCAACTTGTGATAATTCTCCTTCCTCAGATTCCTATGTGCTAGGATAATAGGTGTGAGCCACCATGCTTGGCTTCCATGTATAATTAAACCGATAAAATGAATAATAAGGAGAAACCTGGTGTGAGGGAAGTTCCCAGGAATCCACAGGGATGACCCCAGATTAGACTACTAGCAGTGGTGGAGGGGGTGCCTGAGCTGGCCTACCCCTAAGTGTCATCATAGAGCCTTCAGCTAGTAACTGGTGGAGACAGATGCAGAGAGCCATGGCCAAGCACCAAGCAATGCTCCAGAAGTCCAGTCTAAGAGAGGGAAGAGGGATTCTGTGAGCAAGGGGCATCAATGGGGAAACTTACAGATATAACCGAACCAAGTTAGTGGGAACTCATGAACTTTGGACCAACAGCTGTGGAGCCTGCATGGGACTGGACTAGGCCCTCTGCATGGGTAAGACAGTTGTGTAGCTTGGTCTGTTTAAGGGGCTCCTGACAGTGGGAATAGGGTCTATCCCTGGTGCATGAACTGGCTTTTTGGAGCCCATTGCCTATGGTGGAACACCTTGCACAGCCTTGATACAGGGGGAGAGGCTTGGACCTGCCTCAGCTGAATGTGCCAGACTTTGCTGACTCCCCATGGGAGGCCATAGCTTTTCAGAGGAGGGGATGGGGTGTTAGGTTGGGGGGGGTAAGGCTGGGGAGGGAGCAGGAGGAGGGATGAAGGAGGGAATCTGTGGTTGGTATGGGGAATGAATTAAAAAAACTCTTAATAAAAATGCAAACACTTAAAAAAATAGAATGAATAAATATGAAGGAAGATTTATAATATAAAATAAGCAAGATGTACAAACAACGTCACTAAATGACGTAAGAGATGACAATGAAATGCAGCACATATTTTGTTTTGAACAGAACATGTTATCATACAGTTAAATCTTCTAACTAAAATAACCCAAATTAGATCATTCCAAATCTCATATAGAAAAATTATGCAATAAATTAACTAAACTAGTTAACAAAATAATAGTAGTAAGGAGGATTTCAGTTATGAAAAGATGAATGTATCTTAAAGCACATTGATGTTATTACATTAAAACATAATAGCTAACTAAGAAGAACATTCACCATCAAATCAAATACATATTTAAAGGTTTCAATAAGACAGATAGGAGATACACAATGAGGGCCAGCAAGATGGCTCCTCAGGTAATAGTACTTGCTGCCAAGGCTGATGACCTGAGTTCAATCATCAGAGTCAATGAGATAAAAGGGGAGAACAGATTCCTTCAAGTTGTCCTCTGACCTCTGCATGTATACGAGGGTAAATGTGTATCCACAATCACACATCATACACACAAATGATCAATAAATGTGAAAATATATGCCGTGAAATATGAATCAGTCAATATGGACCTTGACAAGCTGTAGACTTCTAGTAAAATCAGTAACTTTTTTTATAACAAAATAGGTTCTAGATGACTAATTAAATAGGCTAAACTGTTTGTATACAGAGAAATCATAAGTAGTGGATACAGAACAACATAAAACTGAATATATAATACCAGAATGGGCTTTTCTTTCTACACAATAGAACTAAATTTGTATACTGTAGGGCAAAATGTAAAAATTACTTAGTATTTAGAAATCTGCGTGAACAATTGAATAAAGACAGTAAAAGAAAGAGTATGTAAGTGTACATGTTAGCAGTGTCTGATTTGATTCACATGCAGCAGGGATGCAGGGTTAGGATTGACATTCTGACTGGCTTTGATTGAACAGGCTTCATCCAGCCACAGGTTCACTTAAATTTAAACAGTGATGAGGAACAGGCAACAGCATATCATGCTCAGCAGGAGCATAATGAATGTCCAGAGAGACTGAATAATTTCTAATTGTTCCAATGACATCGAGATAAACACATTCACAATTGACTAGCCCAGGTGGGTGTAGTTACCATAGATGAAGAAAGCCCTCTTTCTGTTCCAGTGGCCCTTACACTCTTTTACATGGAGAGTGATGGGACCCATCAAGGTTAAGTCACTAACCTATATAATCTTCCTCTCATGGGTTGGCTGCATCTCAAGAAGGCCAGGTAGAAGCCACTGATTCCAGATTGTGTCTGTGGGTCCTAAATTTTCATGTAACCCTGTTTTGATTTCCCTGGAGACTGTCTGGAGGTGGGAACGTAGACATTTGTGGTTTAAAAAGTATATCTAGGCAATTCCAATTTGCAGAAAAGGAGGGGGAAATTTGGGTCACTCAATACATTTCAGAACCAGTAACAGATCTTTAATTCCATAAAAGCACAGCAGTAGATGTAGAATTGTCTGAGATCCAGCATACTTCTGTACATTCCCATGTTAGTGTTGCGAGGAGGAATTGCTTAAAGATCAAGACCAAGGAAACAACTATATAATTAAATGTTAGCTCTGTCCTTCCAATGACAAAGACTCAGTTTCTTTCATTTATAAAGCTAGGCTATTTGATACAGTAGCCACTAACCACATAGTTACTTAAATTTAAAATTGAATTAATTAATATAAAAAAATTAGAAAATATAGCTGGGGCTGGGCGGCAGTGGCTCACGCCTTTAATCTCAGCACTTGGGAGGCAGAGCCAGGCAGATCTCTGTGAGTTCAAGGCCAGCCTGGTCTACAGAGCGAGATCCAGGACAGGCACCTAAACTATGCAGAGAAACTCTGTCTCTAAAAACAAACAAACAACAACAAAAAAAAGAAAGAAGAAAAGAAAATATAGCTGGGAAGATAGACAGAGATAGAATGTGTTTAGTGAGAGGGAAGCCCTGGATTCAATCCCAGTCTCCAAGAAAATATTAACAAATGAGGCTGCATCCGTTCATGTAGGCTATACTTAAGGTACTCCATAGCTGTGCTAGTGTGGTGATATTGTGTTCCCCAAAATATTGTGCACCCTAATAAACTTATCTGGGGTCAGAGAACAGAACAGCCACTAGATACAGAGGCCAGAAAATGGTGACACATGCCTTTAACCCCAGGAAGTGATGGCAGAAAGCAGAAAGGTATTTAAGGCATGAGGACCAGGAACTAGAGCCTGGTTAAGCTTTTAGGCTTTCGAGAAGCAGTTCAGCTGAGATCCATCTGGATGAGGACTCAGAGGCTTCCAGTCCGAGAAAACAGGATCAGCTGAGGAATTGGCAAGGTGAGGTGGCTATGGCTTGTTCTGCTTCTCTTCCAGCATTCACCCCAATACCTGGCTCCGGGTTTGTTTTAATTAATAAGTCATTTTAAGATTCTTGCTACAGTGCTAGTCTATCAGTTCAGTTATGGAATATTTCTATTATTACATAAAATTTCTTATGAGTCAGCAAAATAGCTCAGTGGGTAAGGGCAATTACCACAAAGCTTCTGATGACCTGAGTTCCATACCCAGAGCCACATGGTAGAAGAAGATAACCAACTCCTACACATTGTCTTCTCAGCTTCACATGTACACTATGGTGCACATGTGTGTTTGTGTGTGTGTATGTGTGTGTACAATATAATAAAAATTCTCTCTTATTACACAAGTATAAACAGTTATAAACTAATGACAGATAAAACTTTAATTTTCTGTTTTTTAAGAAAGTGGCAAAATTATATAAATAGGCAACTTATAGAAAGAAAAAATAGCATGAAATTATTCAAAAGCATCTTTGTCTTTATTTAAAATGAACACAGTGCTTCCTAAAAGATTACAATGTTTGACACCTCAAAATACTGTATTCTTTAATTTAAACAGGCATTTAGAATAATAATTTGCCTTCAAACTACAGCATCAAACTCAATGTTATACAGAGAGCAAACTAAATAATAGCCACATAATATTGTGGATTCCTAGCAGCAGATCATTAACTTATGTTAAGTTATATCATCTCCTCAGAAATAGAATACAACGTGGACTTTTAGAACAGGCAATGCAAGAACATATTGTCTGATTCTGGAGTGAATTCCAAGAATGATGCCAGAATTGGAGGTGATGTGTCCCCTGACAACACAGGGCAGTCTGAAGGAGAGAGCAAGTGGAGATGCAATGATAGTGAGAGGAATATGTACTTATTTACTGAAAGAGTGAGAAAAAATTAGATTTATGAACAATTTCAAATGGGACACAGCTAGCAGGAAGCAAAGGAAAGGAAAGAGACAGAGAGAAACTAAAGGATAGGAAGTCATAAAAGTTCTTAAGAGAAACAATCACCATAATAGAATTAGTTAATTCAACTACGGAGGCTGAGATGGACCATGGCCTGCTGTCTACAGGCTGGAAAATCAAATCTGGGATGTTGGTGATGGGGTGCAGCCAAGAATTAGGAGTTCAGTTTTTGTCTGGAAAATCCTTCTGGAAGGAATCCTCTGACAGTTTTCCTAGTATCCACTGGACTAGAAATTCACCCACACATAGCTCCTGTGTTCGTCCCCAGCTGGTAAAAGTTCTGGAAGACTCAGTAGGGCTTCATTGGAGGAAGTAGGTCATTCAGGGTGTGCTCTCATTCTTAACACTCCCCATTTGTCTTCCATGAAGCAAGCAGCAGCTACCCTGAGGTTTTGCCTCCTCAGAGAGCCAGAAATATGGTGCCAAGTGTCTCTGCACAGGAGTCTCTGAAACCATGAGCAGAATACATCTTTATCCCTTAAGGTCTTTCTTTCACATAGTTGGCTACAGCAATGGTAAAACTAATAGACATAAATACAGATGTTCCCTGATTTGTTTATTATTGTGCAACAGTTATTGATAGTAAGAGTGTATGGAGGTAATCAAAATGAACTATCATAGAGTATTTATCATTATTTATTCTGGTAGCATTTTAAACATACACAGTCACTCCCTTATGTGGTGGCCGGGTGGCACGTGTATACACAGCAAGTTGTTTAAATTTTGATTATATTATGACAGAGTAGGAAGAAGTAAAAGCATTAGTTCTGGTCCTAAATTGTCCTCTGAGTCAGTGCCCAGTCAGGAAACCAGAAATCACCCCAGGCATCTGAAACTGGGAAGTCATTATAGAAAATTGGTTACAGGTGATGGAAAAACCGAGCTGCCAAATATGAGATGGTGAGGGAACTCTGAATTTAACATCAGCGGGAAGATGCTACAAGGCCTAGAGCTGTAGGCAGAATGAGAAGGTGTTGTTTCCAGAGCTCTGAATGTTGGAATGTGAACCATGCCATGGGCTGTGCAAGAGAGGGCCATGAGATAGAGGACAAGTATTGGGCCTGGGATCTTGTTAAGATTTGATAACTACTGACAAACTGACCGAGGCACACCAAGAGAGTGAAATATACCAGCTCCTTCTACCAGTTGGTCTGTTCTGTTGCTCAGATTCTCCCCCCTTAACTCCCAGTCTCCATGATCTCCATAGAAAGGATCCACATGAGACAAAGTGGTTGATGTGGTGGGTAAGTAGAGTTTACTGCATAGTGAGTTGGGGGCCTCACTCAAGAAGTGAGAGTGTACAATGACCAAAGAGACCATTGCCTTGTAGCACATTCTCAAGACCCAAGGGTCCATTGTATCAACCTGCCTTGTATGCAGGCTTTATTATTTATGGAGTTACCAGAAGAAGCAATTTTCTCTGAAGGGGTTTTCCCATCCATATGATTGCGATACCCATTTAAATGAACTTTTAAGAAAGTACACATTCGTATACCTATGTTCTCTACACCAGTTTCCCCTATGTAATGTGAAGATCTTCAGGGTAGTTCAGCACATCACATTTCCATCTAGAGCCATAGATGCGACTTAAATCTTATTTTTATTTTATTTTATGTGTATGGGTATTTTGCTTGCATGTATGCCTGGTTTCCAAGGAGGCTAGAAGAGGGTCTCGGTTCCCCCAGAACAGAGTATGGACAGTTGTGAGTCACCATATGAGTGCTGGGAATTGACCCTGGGTCCTGTGGAAGAACATCTCTCCAACCACTCTGACCTGATTCTCATGAACAGTTATTAGAGTTCTACAACCTCAGTTACCAGTTTAGCAAGCAGCTGATTTTGAGGGAGGAGTCCATCCCCGGTGTACTCCATGATTGCTAATCTCTGAATAGCTGCATACACTAATCAGTTTCATAGGGGAGGTCATTCAGAGAGGAGCCTGCAGTGTTCATGCATCCTGAAAGTGGCTCACCAATCAATCTACGTGAAACGAGAAAGGACTGAGGGCAGCACACAATGCTGGGTATGTCACCCCCTTGAGGTTCTTATACTGTACGTACAGAGTGAGAGCAGAAGTAGACTCGAGGTCCCTATGGAGAGACCTCTCTTCCCTGTAGTTTTCAAATGGCACACATCTTGCTTATTGGATAGTTTAGTCTCCTCTGAGCTCAACCTAGCCGTGACATCCAACCATGGAGAAGAGATAATGTAGTCATGGTAGTGAAATAAGCAAGACAGGACAGTTGATAGCTACACCTATGATTGATGACAGCATTGGGGTTGTTAACAGTCCTTGTATTAGGAGGGGATGGAGCATTATCAGACCGTCAGCTGGGATTCCAGCCCCAGCCCTTCCTGTTTCCTGGCTGCACATGGTCTAGACATGTAGCTGTGTATGCAGACTGGAAGGTCAGACAGCTTTGTGGAAGCTATTATAATGCAGGCTGCTTTCGAGTTATCTATGTTCTTGTATGTTACTCCTCACTTGTTCTCCTATGAGCAAACTCAATAAATCCATCAGTTCACCAAACTGGACTTGAGTAGAGTCTTTCCTTTCATCTGTCCTCAGTGCCCTGCCTGGAGGGAGTAGATAATGGTTTACTTCCTCCTCAGCATCCATCTATGTATAAAGAGGGCATGTCTACATTTTCATACCAAAGAAGCTGAGATTTAAGATAGTCAACCCCACCTGAATTCTTTTTTTTTTTTTTTTTTTTTTGGTTTTTCGAGACAGGGTTTCTCTGTGTAGCTTTGCGCCTTTCCTGGAGCTCACTTGGTAGCCCAGGCTGGCCTCGAACTCACAGAGATCCGCCTGCCTCTGCCTCCTAAGTGCTGGGATTAAAGGCGTGCGCCACCAACGCCTGGCCTGAATTCTTTTTTTATTAATTAAATTTATTCATTAATTTTACATCCCAACCACAGTTTCCCCTCCCCCCTCTTCTTCCATTCCCTTCTCTTCCCTCCTCTCTGTCCCCTCCAATCCACTCTTCCTCAGTTTCTGTTCAGAAAGAGGCAGGCAGGCCTCCCATGGGTATCAACAAAGTATGGCATATCAAGTTACAGTAGGACTAAGCTCCTCCCCTTGTATTAAGGCTGGGCAAGGCAACCCAGTGTGAGGAATAGATTCCTAATAGCTACCCAAGGCATTAACGACAGCCCCTGCTCCCACTGCTAGGAGTTCCACAGATAGACCAAGCTCCACAACTGCCACATATATGTAGAGGACCTATGTCGGTCCCATGCAGGCTTCCTGTCTGTTGGTCCGGACTCTATGAGCTCCTTCGAGCCCAGGTTAGTTATTTCTGTGGGTTCCCTTGTGATATCCTTGACCTCCCTGGCTCATACAATCCTTCCTCCCTCTCTTCAGCAGGATTCCTTGAGCTCTACCCAATGCTTGGCTGTGGGTCTCTGCATCTGTTTCCATCAGTTACTGGAAGAAGGCTCTTTGATGACAATTGGTGTAGCCACCAGTTTATGAGTATAGCAGAATATAGTTAGGCATCATTACACTGACATTTTTTTCTTCCTCCAATAATAATAAGTCTTGAAAAAGGGAAATCCACGTAGAAGGCTCAACCTTTGGTGTAGGGTAATTGTTTTTAGACACAATGCAATCTAAGCAAGTAGAATATTGTAAACTCTGTTCATCTGGTCCTTTGTTATTTATCAAAATCTGCATTGTAGTTCAAAGCCTTGATTTGATTTCTACGTGGGGAAGTAGCATTGC
This sequence comes from Peromyscus melanophrys, assembly GCA_902168415.1. Classification (NCBI taxonomy): domain Eukaryota; kingdom Metazoa; phylum Chordata; class Mammalia; order Rodentia; family Cricetidae; genus Peromyscus; species Peromyscus melanophrys. Next base: position 13,249 of record CABHPR010117741.1, read on the forward strand.
TGTGCCTCATCAAATGTTTGGCAGATGAACTCCGGAACACACTGCTGAGGACCAGGTGGAAGAGTATATATGCGGATTAACACACATCTGCTGTCACTTCTGGGTTGGTGTTGTCATATACTCTTGGTGTGCAAAGAACAGCATGTGACTGGGTTTTATTGAACTGTTTCACTTGGCAGGCAGACTTAGAGGCTCTGTCCAATCCCAAACCTGGCATGGCCTAGTAGCAGCTTTCTTGAGTATTGCAACTCAGATCTCATATGCTTAATGTCAACTCATCAGACATTTACCAAAGTTTGCTGCACTCCTAAACTTCTTGTCTGGGTCTTTATTGACTTCTAAGGCAAAGTTGCAGGACAAGCTCCGACTCATCCTTATAGCCCAGGGGTTCCCAGCCACAATGAAGCCATAAGCTTGTCAAGCCTGCTCCCCACTATTACTTTTCCAATAGTCACATAACTCTCTCTGGGGTCTTATTTGTTTTCCAGTGACATCTGCAATAGTGTCATTTCCATTTGCAGGAAGTCCCTCTGGATTAGTTTTTTTGCATGCTTTCTATAACCTTCATCAACTGTGTTTCAGACTCATGCATGTATTTTTCAGTCTGTCTCACTCTCCTTAGATGCTGGCCTTTGTTCCAAATTATACCCTTGACGTAACTGAATGCCCAAATACTACTGGCTAAAATTCAGACTATGCATCTGCCTCTATTAAAAAGTGCACTCATGTCTTAATTAAAGCTGCTGATCTCTCAGAGATTGACAGTCTGTGCTTGTTGCCAACGTGAGTTAAGATAGACCTGAAAAGTTCCCTTGTAGGAGAAGCATGGGAAAATATTTCAGTGATTCCTTACCTCAGATTGAAAGCCTGGTGGTATACCTGGCCAGCTTGTCAAGTAGGGATCTTGTTTGCACTGAGACAAGATATTTGTATAATATTGTAAGAACAATAACTTGAACCACTTGGCTGTATATGCCCACACTCTCCATTGCTCTTGTGCATCACACTCTGGGGCTGGCATTGTCTAAAATGATCTCTTTATGTTATTGTGTGCATCTTAGTACTTTGACCAGCATTTATGAACACTAATCCTTTGGGTGACTGAGAAGACTATGTGTTATAAAAGATTCAAGCATGAGTGAGGGCCTTTATCCAGAAGCAACTGGGGCTATGAAAGGAGGAAAAAAAAATCAAGCATCACAAAAATATGAGGACATAGTCTGTGGAGTGGGGTCTATAAATCAGAGACACATGCTAAAAAGAAATTGGGTCTGACTTCCATTCTGCAAATGAAATTTCTATTTGGCTTTGAACCCTCATCTTCCATTTTGTGTCTCTTATTGTTATTAATCTCTGGAATGGAGAGCGTCTCCTTTTTAGAGCCTTGAATATTTTAAGTACTTAATAATAGGATTCCTCTTCTATAAGGAAGAGAAGAGAAAAATTGCTGGGGCAATGAAAAAGCTATCCCCTGGGAGTCATAGCTTTATTAGACTATGTCAGAGTCATCATGAGTTGAGGACAAGCTGGGAATATCAGTTTCAGGAGGTAAAAAAACAAAACAAAACAAAAAAAAAACCCCTGTATTTATTTAACAAGATTTTGGAAAGTTGTGGAAAATTATCCCAAGAGCTACAAACCTATTATTTCAATAGCAGCATTGTCTTTATACTGAGAAATAATAAAATGTTAAAAAAACAGTTCAATATGTCACTTTGGAAATCGATTTAAAAACCTGAGATTAGAATAAATATATGAATTAATTGAGTTTGCAGTGACATTTGCGCTCTCTTTGTAAAGCTCCATGTCAAAGATGACAGGCAAATATTGAAATTCATCCACATTGGGAGAAAATTGTTCTGTTGTGTCTCCTTGCTCTTGTGAAATCAAACCTCTCAGATAGATACACATGAGTGTTGAGTTTCCCTATGATTACTCTGACTTTTTTATTTGCACTTTTAAAACTTTTTAACCTTTCACTATTTTGCTCAAACCTGAACTGAATCAAGTGTAAACTTGGCTTTGGCACTTTTTTTTTTGGTTTTTCGAGACAGGGTTTCTCTGTGTAGCTTTGCTCCTTTCCTGGGACTCACTTGGTAGCCCAGGCTGGCCTCAAACTCACAGAGATCCGCCTGGCTCTGCCTCCCGAGTGCTGGGATTAAAGGCGTGCGCCACCACCGCCCGGCTTTTTTTTTTTTTTTAATTTTTTTTAATTTTTTTTTTTGGTGGCTTTGGCACATTTTTCTAAGGTATTTTTTTCCCAATAAAGAACAACAGTTTTGAGTGATTTGAAAGGCCCAGCTCTTAATTTGCTTTCTGTGATGAGGCAGCATGACCCATGGCAACTTGTGGGGAGGGGGGAAGAGTTTATTTCAGCCTATAGCCTAGAGTCCATCATCCAGGGAAGTCAGGTCAGGAACTCAAGGCAGGAACCTGAAGGCAAGAACTGATGCAGAGGCCATGGAGGGATGCTGCTTACTGACTTGTTCTTTATAGCTTGCTTAGCCTACTTTCTTCAAGTACCCAGAACCACTAGCCCAGGCATGGGACTACCTGAAATGAGTTGATCCCTCCCCATCAATCATCAGGTGAGAAAATGTAGCACAGGTGTGATCCATAGGCCAATCTGGTGGAGACATTTTCTCCGTTGAGATTCCCTCTTTTAAAATGACTTCAGCTTGTGTCAAGTTGACCTATAACTGGCCAGCAGAAGCTGTGTACATGTCTGTGAAATATATTCCTGTGTTTCATCCATCTTGGATATTGGGTAGAGTTCTACATTGGAGTCTTTTGTTCTTTTGGAAACCTGTGTAGCTTGACCTGATCTACTATGACATAAAACGATTATTTCATGTCTTTCCTTTAGGAAGAGTAGTTCCTGGGAGCCATACTCTTCCTCTCCCTGGCCCTTTCTCTTCTCAATCCTCCCCTCCCCTCTCATATTCTCCTCCATGGAACTCACTGTTCCTGGAGCCTGGATTGGAAATGTAACTAGATCTGATTATCTGGAGTAGAGTAGCTAAAGCCATCAGCCACACTTCCTCACCCACAGGGGTGGAAAGTGGCTTTGTGAGAACAGTGAATCACTTTAGGTGTTTGAGCCAAGAGCTACTTGGGTCACTGGGATGTCAGATCAAGGCCTGTTTCAAAGTAAAAAAGCTAAAGGAAAACAAACAAAACTAACAACAACAGCAACAACATAAAGGAGAAAGAGCTACAAGGAAGAGGGCGACCTTTAAGGATGCCATCTCTGTGATTGGCCTATATGCTGTCAGACAGAGGCCAGTTCTACGTCATATAAGCTGTGCCACCATCATCTTACACTTCAGAACTGCTCTTACATCCTCTGTAACAAAGTACACAAGAAGATTGTTTGAAATTTTGATACAAAAGATGACGAGGATGAGAAGAGAATGAGGTGAAAGGAGATAAAACGAGAGGGAGAGAGGAGCAAACAGGAGAGAATGCTGGAGAGAGGGCTCAGTCTGTCAGCATTTGATGTGCGAACTTCAGGACCCGCCTTAGAATTCCCAGAACACACACAAAAGCCAGGTGCAGTAGCATGTGTCTGTAATGTCAGTGTTCCCATGTTGAGCTGGGCTGTGGATGCAAGAGAATCACCCTGTGAACAGGGTAGCCTGGAGCACGCAACAGTAAATGATGAGGAAGAGACCCAGTCTTCAATAAGGTGGAAGGTGGGATACTGACACCTGAGGTTGTCCTCTCCTCTCGTCTTCCTACCTGTGCTGTGGCACACATGCACCCTGCAATCACACACACAAACATACATAGACACACTTGATAAACACGTGCAACAGGGAGAAACGGTGGAAAGAAGAGAGGAGGGAGAGATGGAGACAGAAGGAAAGAGAAAAACATCAGCACAATTAAATTCAACCCTCTACAGCAGTGGTTCCAAACCTTTCTAATGTTGTGACCTTTTAATACAGTTCCTCATGTTGTGGCGACCCCCAGCTATAAAATTATTTTTGTTGCTACTTCATAACTGTAATTTTACAACTGGTATGAATCATAATGTAAATATCTGATATGCAGAATGGTCTTAGGTGACCCCTGTGAAGAAGTTGTTCAAACCCCAAAGGGGTCATGACCGATAGTTTGAGACCCACTGCTCTACTGCCTGTAAAATTAACAAGCAATTTGGGGCTAACAGCAATTTAGCTGAAAGGTGGGAGTAAATACCTCAAGGACTGCATCAGTGTTTGGGAGAGGACCATAATACAGAGGTGTGGAGACAGCCAATACTGTTTTCAGACTTTTGGCTGTGTAGACAAGATGGGTAGGAGGTTTGAAAATGACTCCAGAGAGGTTGGATGGGGAAGATGGATCCAGATCACACTGGTACTGAGGAGAGACACAGTTTCTCATGAAAAAGCCAGGTTAGGTTGACCATTGTCTGCAGAAAGGGACCTTCATTTACAAAATGGTCTAAGGAAATGTAACAATGGTGCCTGCTAGAAACAGACTCTGATGGCTGTGTGTGCCCAGCCCAGGCTGGGGGCCACGGATAGACCCTGTGTACACTGCACTTGGTCTTAGTCAGCCATGTACAACTGCCTATATGCAAGCATGCAGGGAGGGCATAGATGCTTGCTAGACTCAGGGTTCAAGTCCACAGTGACATTGTATTTGGAGAATAAGGACGTGTGTAAGCTGCTAAGAGCATCAGGAAAGGAAAGAGTCAGCACTATTCAGGGAAGAAACGAGAGAGAGAGAGAGAGAGAGAGAGAGAGAGAGAGAGAGAGAGAGAGAGAGAGAGAGGGAGGGAGGGAGGGAGGGAGGGAGGGAGGGAGGGAGGGAGGGAGGGAGGGAGGGAGGGAGGGAGAGAGAGAGAGAGAGAGAGAGAGAGAGAGAGAGAGAGAGAGAGATTGATTCATTTTAAATATATTAAATATATTAAAGGCTTGCTTCACGTAATCATGAAAGCTTGGTTAGCCTAGAGTTTGTAGACTGACTAGCAGCCTAGAATCCAGGATCCAGGGTATAGAGTTGCAATTCTAGTCCATCAGCAGTCTGCTGCTTAATTCTTTCCTCTTCCAAATAGGTCAGACTTAGTTTCCATTTAGGACTTCAACTGCTCAAAAGAGGCCCACCCACACACTAAAGGGCAGTTTGCATTATCCATGGTCTATTTGACTTAACATGTGGGCACCATGGCCTCACTAGGCTGACTCATAGCATTAACCATTGCGAAGATTGAGGCATCAAGAGGAAGAGTAGAGCTAAGAGGGCTGAAAAGCACAATTTGAGGCAATTATAAGGATCTAGTCTTCTGCCTGGAACATTTACAGATTCAAAAATGGGGCCATCTCAGGCAGTGTTCCCAGGTGTGGACAAGGGCATTCTAAATGGGGATATTTTAGTTTGTTTTCTTACAGCTATGACAAAACATCCAACATGGGTAACTTAGCAGAGGAAAGGTTGATTTTGGCCCACAGCCTGATGAAACCAGTCCATCCCAGGGGGAGAAGGAAGAGTGACAGGGGTGTGAGACACCTGGTTATGCTGCATCTGCAGTAGGGAAGCTGAGAGGGAGGAATGTTTTGCCCAGTAAGCTGTCTCCTTTTTAATCATCCCAGATCACAAACCCATATAATGGTGCCACCCACATTTAGGGTGGGTCTTTCTACCTCACTTAACCCAGCCTAGGACCTTCCTCAGAGACACATCTGCCTAGAGGCATGTTTCCATGGATATTCTAATCCCATCAAGTTGACAGACTGGCCATGATGAGGAGTTACAGGGTGGCTGGATCAGAGTGCTCTAGGGGTCGTGCCCAGGGATATTTCAGCAGTGAATTGAGAAGACGATTACAAACATGAGAATGTGATCTTCTGGACAAAAGGCCCCAATAAAGATGTACAGAACTTGCTGTGAATATTCATCCAAAAAGGAGATGTGTTTTCTCTCATTCTTTTCTTTTGTTGGTTTATTGTCACAAGAATAAAAGGAAAATTACAGACAGATGACCCATTAAAATGCTTACTAAAGCCATGGAAATATACCATGTAGGGAAAGTGTGTAAACTTCATGTGGGGTCTGGAAGAGTTAATTGGCATTTTGGACAAAATGGATTCCCTTTGCGTGTGGTGTCATCCAAAACTTTCTGTGGGGCGCTTTCTCATTATCTCCATCTTACAGATGAAGCTGAAGTTCCCCACTGGTGAGCACCTCCAGTGGGTGCCAAGTAGGAACTGGTACAAGCTAGACCAGCACAACCCAGGGTGCTCAAATCCAGAGCTCTGATGAGTTCTCAGGGGGTGGTGATCCCGAGAGATTCCTATGTTTAGTATGCGATGAGTGACTATATGGCATCAAAACTTTGTTGATATACCCCATGTCACTCCATTGGAGAAGGGTGATTTCCCCTCTCCCTGCAAGTATAAATGACAGTTCAGGTGCTGATCTTTACCCTTGTTATCGTTCACATATTCTTTTTTTTTAAATAAAATATAAGACAAAACAAAAACTACCACATTGAACATGGTCAAGACAAACCAACAGAAGGAAAAGAGCCCAAGAGAAGGCACAAGACCCACTCATCTTACACACTCAGGAATCCCATAGAAACTCTAAACTGGAAGCCATAATCTAAGCAGAAGACCTGGTGCAGACTTGTGCAGGCCCTGTGAATGCTGCTTCAGTCTCTGTGAATGTCTATGAGCGTTGCTTATGTTGATTTAGAGGGTCTAGTTCTCTGGGTACCCTCCATCCCCTCTGGCTCTTTCACAGACTCCACAGGTTTTTGTGTGCTTTTATTTGATTATAATTTTTTTCTTTTTCTTTTTGGGTGGTGTTTTATTTTGTTTTCTTGGTTTGGGGGATATTATTGTTGTGTTGGGGTTTGGTTTTGTTTTTTGAGAAAAAACTTAAAGTTAGGTGGGTCGGAAGGGGAAGAATATGACCAAAACATATTCAAATTTAAAATTGGTTTTAAATAATAATAAAAAAGTTGTTGAAAGGAAGGAGTTGGTGCAATGGATGCTCTGCAAGGGAGATGAAGTACTGGGTATCTCAGAAGAGGCAGATGGGCTCCTTGGGAGCCAAAGCTGGCACTGCTCTCCAGGGTAGCTCACAGTGCTCTCTTTTGGAGGCATGGCTCAGTCCCCTTGTGATCATGTCCCTGCTCTCAAGGTCTCTGTCAGAATTCAGCAAGACAGACAATTCCTTGTGACTTCTGATTCCGAAAAGTGTGTTGATCCATGCAGGCGAGAAGGACAGATGTCACAGCTGTGCTTCAGCTAAGGAGACATCAGTCCTCAGATGCCTGTTTGTAGGTAGACCTGTAGAGCATCTCTGTGTGGTTAAAGGTGTTTTCTGTGTACAGGATTTAGGCTCTGTGCCTACTTTCCTCATTTGATTTGTGAGGCCTGACACAGAGGTGAGCACTTCTTTTCTTTTACATTTTTTTCTTTTCCTTTTCCCCCCTGGTTTTTCAAGACAGGGTTTTTTTCTGTGTAGTCTTAGCTGTTCTGGAACTCACTCTGTAGCAGGCTGGCCTCCAACTCAGAGATCTGCCTGTCTCTGCCTCCCAAGTACTGGGATTAAAGGTGTGGGCCACCATTGCCTTAAAACTCATTTGGTTTGTGACTTTTAATTATTTTTATGTGTATTTGTGTGTATGGGCTGGTGTACATGTGTGTTCAGGGGCAGGAACACCTGTGTACAAATGAATGTGGAGGCCAGAGGCCACCTCGGGGTGTTTGTTGTCTTTAGGTGCTTTTCACCTGTTTTTTGAGACCAGGTCTCTCATTGGTCTGTGCCTTGCTATGTGGGCTAGGCTGGCTGATCATTGAGCTCCAGGGATGTGCCTGTCTCCACCTTCTTAAGAATGGGATTTCAAGTGGAAACCCCTACTCTAGACTTTGTTTTATATGATTTTTGGCAATTGACTCCCGGTACTCATAGTTGGGCAAGCATTTTACCCACTGAGCCATCTCCCTAGACACTGGTTTGTGACTTTGACAGCCCCTAATGTGGTTGGACTTCACTTTCCTCATCTATAAACCTGGGGGCTCTGATTATCTATGGCTTTCAAGTTTCCCTCCAACTCTAAAATCCACACTTGTAAAATGACTTTTACCTGGACCATTCTGTCAGTATTATAGGATCTAAATGAATCTGAGCCCTGCTTCTACGTGGCTAACAAATCATTGCAACTTCTAGAATGGTGAGAAAAATGGGGAAAGATTTTAAGGGGATCCTGGATGTTAGAAGGGGACATGGGGACCTCCTAGAGACATTTCCATCTCACATCCTCAAAGGGAAAGAGATTAAGAACAGCTCCTGCTGACTTTGCCTCAACCATCATAGTTTAGAGAACTTTCCTCTGATCCTCACACCCTCATTTTTCTATGCCATTAATAATTTGAAGTTTCTTGGGAGCTGATGCCGATTTTAGTCTGTCTTTTCTTTTTTCCTTCTTGGTTTAGTTGAGTCCATTCCTGAATATGCCAATGGTTTCCTACCCCTGCCATTCTCTTTTCTATGTTGCAGCCAAAACTCATACCCAAGCTACTCAAAAGCTGTTTTGTCATTCATCTGAGACCCATCCACTAATCACGCTTTGCCTCCCCATGGAAGCACTGATTAACCCAACTGTGACACTGTCTTTTGAATAGCTTTCCACTTCCTGCTTCTGATGGAGTCGCTGTGTGCACACATCAGTCTCAATCACTCCTGACTGGTCTTAGCTGCTTCTGACCAGGACAATGGTTCTCATCTTTTCTGTAAATTGACTCACACATGTGAAATATTCTGGCTTTCTGTTCCCTGCTTGAGTTAATGATATATGAAGGATTTCTCTAGACTCAGTTTCAAGTTTTAAAAGATACGCTTACCTTGTAGATAATGGCCTGCATTCTGATGACCTCGGGGTGAGGAGCCTTTGACAAGGAGTCTATTTGTCTGCCTTGTGCAATGACAGTCACTCAAATGTTTGATATAGGAAGTCACAAGTGTGAAGTGAAGGTTCTGTATATTTTTTTGAGAAATTTATTTTATCAAATGAGACTCAAGTCTACTGCCATTTCTCAAGATGTCACCAGACCATTATATTATATTGGAAAATATGTTCAAAATGGCTCTATGCTGATGCAATTCCCATGTCAAAATGTGTGTGTGTGTGTGTGTGTGTGTGTGTATTTGTCTGTATGTGTGTGTAGCAATCAAAGAACTGGATATGAATTTGAGGAGGCAGGCAGCGAAGAGTTGGAGAGGGGAGGGGTGTATATGATCAAAATGCATTGTACTTTTATATGGAATTATCACAAAAATAAAAAATAGATCAGGGCATTTAGAACTGGTCATATATATTATAAATTATTTTATTTTGAATAGTATGATAATTAGAGGTTTTCAAATCCTAATGCAAAAATTGGGTTTGGTTGAAGATGGTGACAGATACTTATACTTGACAATGCTTACTTAAGCTTATTATTACTTATATTATTATTACAATTATTATTCCTTATACTTATGCTTGACTTATGCATATTTATTTCTGATATGAATGTACAAGACTTGAATATGTTTATAAACTCAAGCTCTTATATCATACAATTAGTCTCAGTACATTAATGAAAATAAAATTGGAAACTGTGTTCTCATACTGTCCCTCAAATTCCAAGATTAGTTTGAAATCACTGTTGTGCTTGAAAGAGAAGCAACAAATGCCTTTTTATTTCTGTATTTTCCATGGTTTTCCTGTTTTTTGAAATGTTCACAATCATGTCAACAGAATCAAGCAAAACATAACCCTAAGATGCCCAAGATACAGCTTTGAATGTGATCAGGAGGATTTTTTTCCCTTGAAAATATTTACCAACTATTGTAAGGAGAGAGAGTACTGCCATGTAGCTGAAGAGATACTTGGAACAGAACACTATGAACTTGAAGACACTCTTACTTAAGAGACACTTGAAACAGAACACTATGAACTTGAACCACCCATGAATATTTAAAGATTGTGACCATGTCAGCAGTAACCAAAGATGACAGGATGAGCTCAGGAAGTTATATGATAGGCTATTTCTCCCACACCACAAGCTTTAATGTGTGTATCTAAGGATGACAGAAAAGAATGATGACTGTCATGGACTCAGTTGCTCTAAGTGTCCACCATCCTCTCCTTATTGGCCACCTGTGGGCTTTACTTCTATTAGTTTGCATCATAGCTGTGGTCTACAACTTTTCCAAGTTTCTTTCTATGCCTCTCTCCTCTATTTCCCATTACCCTTTAACCACAATTACTTTTTCATAAAACTTTTTCAGGAAGTTATCAATATGTACATACTATTTTTCTCTGAATACCTTTAATCAGATAAGCTGAATTCCTAAATCTATCAAGTCTAGTGGATGAGATGTTCATTTTTGGTGAGCTGACATTACTTAAAATTTGGGAGTCTTTGGGACATTAACACAGATGCACCTGGCATATCTTTAAGTCTCCAAAGGAAGAGAGGCTGAGAGCAGTACAGTTCTTTCCATGAGAAGCTGGAAGGACGGTTTCGAAGTTCTACAGATGAAAGGAGAATCCATGCTGCTGACGATACCAGAGGAATTTACACTGCACAGGCTTTCAACATGTGTTTACATCTTTGCTTACTTACATTTTTTAAGTAAATGGAGACAAGACCAAGGAAACATTTTAATCATTTATTTTTAAAACATTTGTTTGTTAGTTTGTTTATTGTTTAACGTGGATAGTTGTTTTGCCTGCATGTACGTTTGTATGTGCACCATTTCGGAGGCCAGAAGCAGGTGTTTGAGGCCCTGGTGCTAGAGTTATAGATGGTTGTGAGCTGTCATGTGGTTACTGGAAACTGAACCCAGGTGCTCTGCAAGAGCATCAATTGTTCTTAACCTCTGAGCCATCTTTCCATCCCAGTGGTCTTGGAAATTTATGCTCTCCTGATTTGAACAACATTGCCAACATTTTCATGCTTGCATACCCACTTTGGAGTAATGACTAGCCACACAGGATGATAAAGATACTGCAGAGACAATATTAAATGCTAGTTGCTATACAGAAGTTGTGCTTTTGTTTAAGTAGAAATCCCTATCCTTTAAGTATATATCTGGAGATATTTATGAGTGGAATTATTTGATGTCTGTGGTTGAATTTAACCTAATCTGTTAAGAAAAATGATTAGCTAAGTTGGAATATGGTTATAAGTGAAATAAGATTAGCCATGAGTTAATAGTCTTTGAAGCTGGATGTAGGTATTTCATATTCCTTCTCTCTGCTTAGTATATATTTGAAAATATTCACAATAAAACATTGAATGGCAGATGTATTTTTGTCTCCTTTTGAAACTTTTAGTAACTAAAATTCCCAATCTGACACCATGCAGTTTTACTTGCAGTAAGTTAAGGTGGACATTAATGAGCACCATGAGGACCAAGTGGAAGAAAAGTATTGATTAATGTGAAATGAGTTGCCTCCACCAGAGATGGAGGTGGCTGTCCAGATGCAAGGCAAGGACAGGCTGATATTATAAAGGCATGTTCAGGTCGGCACTGATGAGCTGTGGGGAGGTGAAGGTTTGTTGGTACTAAGAAAGAGAAAAGACAGATTTTAAATGGGTAAAATAGAATTGGGGACAGGGAGAGAAATGGCAGTGACTGCATCTCCTTATTCCTTTTCCAGACCTAAGTGATGCCCCGACTCCATTGACCACATGGTTTGGGTTGTGTAGCTGATTTGCTTGTCATTTTTCCACAATTGGAGAGTGTAGGATAGAGATGCCATGAGATGATTAACCTCTCTGGTACTCACATTAGAAATGGAAAACTCTTTGCTCCTCTTGGAGGACACTCCAGAAGAGGGTTGGAAGAGAGCATGTCAGATGGGCATCAGTTGTGAGTTTCCACGGCTGAATCATCTTATTGACCTTTGTTCTGGCTTTAGCACATACGTTCACCCACTGCCCCCCATGACAACACATTTTCAAATAAGATTTGTATTTAGTTTTACCTTTACAATTTACTAGCATCTAGATTTATAGTCACCTCTACCTACAAAATACCTAAAATAAAGTAAAGTAGAAAATAAAAAGCAAAGCACACCATTCAGAGCATGAGTGACATCTGAAGTGTATGCTTAAAGTTTAAAAAAAAGATCAATCACTGACAGTCAGCTTCAGGAAGCTAAAATATAAAATGGCCCAGGATCATAAATATCCAAATGTATTCATATGCATGATTCTGACACCTGGCAGGTGCAACTTATAAAGTTTGAAACTGCCTACATGTGGGCAGCTTAATTATAAATCTTTAAAGAGCCATGTTTTCCATAGCCTACTGCATTTTTATAATGTGTTTTGTTGATGGACCTTGATGCTTGCTTCAATTGATCCAGAGTTACTGAAAGCTGAGTTATGTGCTGGGCATTGCTGGTTCTCATCACAGCTGATACCTAGGCTTTATAGCATCTCTGTAAACAATGAGTTATCAAATACTGATCATCACTGTTGCCTCTGGCAACTGAGTGTTTCCCATGATTTGGGGCATCTCTGTAATGACCAAGAAAATTATCCTGGACATTTATTTTGGGGCTTACAACAAATTGTAGCTAGTAGGTGAATTCAAAAATACAGAATCTGTACATAATAAAGATTAGCTATAATTTTCTGTTTGCCTACAAACTACTCTATGGGTCACTAGCTCTGGTTTATTCTTTCCACAACTTTTGTAATTGATTTAGAGAACTAGCCTCAGGTAAAATAGTACAGTAAGCCATTTGTTTATTCTTGGAAACTATCTTGTGTCTTCTTAAAGATAGATTTTTTTTTATCTTTTTGGAAAATTTAAGTTGTATTTGTTGTCTGAAGTTAGGAAAGCTAAAATTTAGAATGAAAATTCCCAAAGATAAGGATAATTTGTCTTGATTGTGCTCATTTGTAGAGCCTACCTTGGTACTGGAAATATAGTAGGTGCTCAGGAAATATTTGGACACAATAAATGGGCATACATCCCCGATTATGATAAAGATGTTTGCATCCTTCATATTAGGGCCCGTGAGGAAGCTACCTTACATGGTGAAGGGAGAAGTGTGGATGGAATGTAGGTGGATAACTGTTCAGTGTTAGAGCAAGAACATTGCCTAGGTTATACCGGTAGACTTGATGTTTCGAGCACGGAAGACAGATCAAGAGGAGTATGTGGAAGAGATTTGGGGACTGAGAATGTTTCTACATGCTGCCAGGAAGGGGCCAGGAGTCAGTGACTCTCTGTAGCCTCTGCTGCTAGGAAAGGCAAGGAAATAGACATCCTGTAGAATCTTTCAGAAGAAATGCATCCCAATGACATCTTGGTTTTATCTTATTTTTCTGTGTATATATGTGCATGTGTATGTACACATGTGCTCACATGGATATGTGCACACATGTATGTGTGTGCACATAGATGTCATTGATTGATGTTAGGCATCTTCCTCTATCACTCTTCATCTTATTTTTGAGACACAGTCTGTCATTGAAGTTCACTAGTTGGCTCACCATTGAACTACAGAATCCCCCTGTGTCCATGTGCCAGCACTGGGCTTATAGAGGCAGACATCTGTCCTGAACTGTTATGTGGATGCTGGGGATCTGAATTTAGGTCCTCATGCATGCAGGCAGGTGCTTTACCAACTGAGCCATCTATCTGGCCTGGTATTTGGACTTTATCTGACCTGTGACCTAGGTCAGATTTTTGGCTTATAGAATCATCAGATAATTCACTTGTATTGTCTGAAACCACAGATTTTTGGCATTCTAGGAAAGGCACATTGAAGTCATTGGAAATAACACCCACTATCTGACATTTATAGTCTGATAAGTGGTGTCACAAATTTTAAAATCCATTAAGATATCCAATGATGAGTGTTATGTGTCAACATCAAACGTCATGGTGAGGAATGGAATGGAAATTTCCAGAGATGCTCCAGCCTTCAAATTTCACTGTATAATTTGGCAGCTGCTCATAAAATTGATTGATTGACTTGGTACATCCTTTGGAACCAATAGTATATCTTGCCTTAGGACTAAAATAATTGATTTTTATCTCACCGTTTTGTTGTTTTCCAGTGTGAGATAAATTAGTATTTTATGTATTTATAAATCACATAGTAAGTAATATTTCTATATTTCTAAAAGTTTAATCATTGGATTTTGTGACAAAATATAGTGAGATCAATTTTATGGTACTAAAAGAAAGAAACTGCCTCCTGAAACTTTGGAATTAATGTTCATGAAATAATCTAGCAATGAAGTAATGAAAATTAATGTTGTTTTAAAAACCATTGAACACAGACAAGATCTTGATTGCGTTTTGTCAGCCAACATGATTTAATAGTAGTTTAGACACAGATGACTGTGTTGTCTTAAGAATGAAATAAGATCATCCAGTGTCCAAACGCTGCCTTGAATGTAGGCTGTACTCAATAAATATGAAGCAATTGACCTTGGAAACGCTGTTGTTTTCTTAATCATTTTTTACTTAAAATTTTATGATTGACATATAGTATCTGAACATATTCATGAAGTACCATGTGATACTTTGATTCTTACATTTACTGGGTAATGATCAGCTATGAGAACACATCCATCACCTTCAAATTTAATCATTTCTTTTTGCTATAACTGTATGCACACGGAGGGTTAGAGCTGTACCCTTTGCCCTTAATTTCTAGACTATTAAAAATGATTTTAAAATGTATGTTAATTTTCCCAAAACTCAAAATTACATTGCTAGTCGTCATTCACAGGTGTCTGCCATAGCAAAGAGCTTTGCATTTTACTATCAGCCACTATTTGAGTGGATACATATTTTAAAAATTCCTTTAAATGGTGGTGGATAGCAATTACTTCCCCAGTTCCCACTCTGTAGCTTTAGCTAAATCAGCGTCTTTTGGTGTCAGGAACATTACTGAGACATTTACCCGGAGAGTTCATTACAACATTGCTGTTCATTTTATCCGTCCTCAGAAAGGCAGTGGCCTCGTGGACGGCTAGGGATTCCCTATACTAGGAAGTCAGCATTTCTTCAAACACTGGTATAATAACCAAAATGAAACACAAAAGAACTTTCCTCTGCCCACCAAAATTCCATTCTTCCCTGTCTGCGGAGTGATGAGTGGTTATGAAACCTTCAGAAATGTACATTGAGTGAACCATTCATTGGTTGCACGGATCTGAAGAAGATGAAGGAAATAACATAAAGTTCTAATGTTTTCAGAAACATGCCACTCACTTTTCAGAAGGTCAAATGAACACAAAACCATCAGGATAAACTGAGGATACCTGAGGGTTATCTCTTATCTCATGTGTAACACTGTGTTACAATGATATCCTGTATGTAGTAACATCACTTCTCTGCTAGGCAAATCTTAACTTATTGACTTCTTGCCCTTCTGGATTAAGAGATACCTGAGATATTTTTTTTTTACAGGATTTACATTTTTCTCAGTTAAACTTAAACTAACAGAAAATTTACTTTGAGTTCTAAGTCCAAGTCTACCAGTCTGTCTCACTTCCTCTGCCTCCAGTGTAGATC
>CABHPR010117742.1:6283-23042 GCA_902168415.1 Peromyscus melanophrys
ACTGAAGCTGATGGAAATGAGCACAACCAGAGAGTGAGCAAATTCTGTCCCGTAGGCCACTCCACTCGTTCACAAACTCCTGTGGCACATCAGTGACAATTTCTACAGGGCTATCTTTCTGGAGACAGATTAGAAGATAAAGTTAGGCAAATATATATAGCCACCAGTAGGGAAGCTTGTCTTGAGTCCTCAGCTGAGTTATTATTATTTTTTTCTGTATCTATTCCAGATAGCTTCCATAGTTAGCTAGTATCTCAGCTGGTCATGGTGATGACTTGATGGCATTACTTAAATCTTTCTAGAACATTCTGCTACCCAGGCCAGGTGTTCTCAGGGTAAGACTGCCACCTATCGTCCAGATGGGTATTAGAGTGAACAGACACTCAGTTGGGTTACCTAAACAATAAACTTAGTTTTCTCTGACTGTATATATTATAGTGTCTTTTTACGTTGATAGTCAACTATCCTTTCCGTAATCAAGCCAGAGTCCCTGGGTGAGAGATATGGACTGTAACTGAATGAAACAATCATTGGTGCAATCGTTTCCTCTTTGGAAACATTAACATTTACGTTTCAGAGCCATTATTTATGGGAAGAAAAACTATTTGCAATATGAGTCATAGGACTGTTGTACAATACAGGAGCCTCTCTTGTGTCTACTGACTAGTTTCTTCACTCAATGAATTGTATCCTTGGGAGACACGGTATTGCACAAATATCTCTGATGCTAAATATACAGCATTTCTGGGAATATGTTCTTCTATGCTCCAAAGCATAACTTTGAGCTGGCACACCAGATGACTTTTACGGGTTCTGCAGTGTATGCCATATCTTATGATCTCACTTAACAACTATTAAAACTTTATTGTAAAGAACTTTTTGTTAGATTTATTTATTTATTAAATTTAATTTTGCATATCAGCCACGGCTTCCCTTGTTCTCCCCCTTCCCCCCCCCCCCGCCTTCCTCCCCCCCCCATTCCCATCTTCTCCAGGGCAAAGACTCCCCTGAGGATTGCGTTCAACCTGGTAGATTCAGTCCAGGCAGGTCCAGTCCCCTTCACCCAGGCTGAGCCAAGTGTCCCTGCATAAGCCCCAGGTTCCAAACAGCCAGCTCATGCACTGAGGGCAAGACCCGGTCCCACTGCCTGGGAGCCTCCCAAACAGATCAAGCTAATCAACTGTCTCACTTATCCAGAGGGCCTGATCCAGTTGGGGGCTCCTCAGCTAGTGGTTCATAGTTCATGTGTTTCCATTCGTTTGGATATTTGTCCCTGTGCTTTTTCCAACCTTGATCTCAACAATTCTCGCTCATACAAACCCTCCTCTTTCTCGCCAATTGGACTCCTGGAGCTCCACCTGGGGCCTGGCTGTGGATCTCTGCATCCCGTTCCCTCAATCATTGGATGGGGTTTCTAGCACGACAGTTAGGGTGTTTGGCCATCCTATCACCAGAGTAGGTCAGTTCGGGTTGTCTCTCGACCATTGCCAGCAGTCTATTGTGGGGGTATCTTTGTGGATTTCTGTGGACCTCTCTAGCACTTTGCTTCTTCCTATTCTCATGTGGTCTTCATTTATCATGGTCTTTTATTCCTTTTTCTCCCTCTCTGTTCTTGATCCAGCTGGGATCTCCTGCTCCCCTAAGCTCTCTTTCCCTCAACCCTTGCCCTTCATTACCCCCACTCACGTCCATGTTGTTCACGTAGATCTCATCCATTTCTCTGTCATTGGGCGATCCCTGCGTCTTTCTTGGGATCCTGTTTTCTAGGTAGCCTCCCTGGAGTTGTGAGTAGCAGTCCAGTCATCTTTGTTTTACATCTAGTATCCTCCTGTGAGTGAGTACATACCATGTTTGTCTTTCTGAGTCTGGGTTACCTCACTCAGGATGATTTTTTCTAGATCCTTTAAAACCATATTTTGGAGTCTACTTCTACATTTCATTGCTATGAAGTGGTTACCTGGCATGGACAATACAATGTGGGAATTCAAGCTGGTAGAGCAAATTGTTAAGCCCAAGTGATTTTCTGATCTCCAATGAAGAAAAGACAACCCCATATCAGATGAAATACTTACATAAGAGTGTCTGGTTCCTACTTAATAGCCAGGTGGTGTCTTTGGGATGGACTATCTATCATATTGATAAACGAATGTTTTGTCCACAGTACATCAGATAACATTTGAACAATATGTGGATATTGTTGGACTTACACCCAGCTGCCATGCCTGCCACCATAGTCCTCTCCTTCCCATTGTGCCATACTGTGGTGGCTGGGTCAACTGACCAACTCATCCTATTTTGTGGGTAGTGCCTCTTCCATTGCAGATATCCCTCACTAGACATTAATTTGAAAAGCCAAAACCATATTTCCATAGTAACATGTATCCATCTACAGATACAAATGTTAGTTTTATCTCATGTCATGAATCTCAAATTAGTAATGCTTTTCTTCACTCTACCATTCAATAACACTGCCCGTGCTTTCCATAAAGTACACAAAACTCAAAATCATACTGGTTTCTCACTCTCTGTTGCAAACCACAACTCTTCAGAAAATGTTCTTAGGAACAATAGGGGTTCAACTACATATTAACATATGCCTAATCCAATTCAAGGAAATGAAACTGGCCAGTGGAAACCATCAGGCCATTAATCTCAGTGGTTATCACCAAACAACTTCCTATACAAGTAGATTCTAATCTTGTTTTTGCCTAATTTAAATTTTTATGCCATTGAATTTAAATCCTGAAAGCCTGTTTGCTCATACCATTACACTTCCTTCTTAAAATTTTTCTCTAATTTACTTAATAATTATGTGGTTATATGGCCAGGTCTGTTTATCTATGATTAGGTTCTAAGGATAACCATACTATTAAATGTTTTCAATGCACTAGAAACCTCCATAATTTTTTAAATGTTATATTTTGTAATTATCAACATATAAAAATACTTTGAGTAATTTGTGTGCTTAAAATAAGGTATTGGAATGTTTCAGGAATTTTTTTGCAATCCTTATATTAATAAAACATATCAAGAGTTTCAGGTATTAAAATTAGGACTTCTTAATTTCTCTTTAATTACCACCATTTTATAAAATAGGACACAGAAAAATATAGCAAGTGCACGTGACTTGTTAGTGGTGCAGCACTGTGCTATGCTGCAGAGCCAGTCTGTGCAAATAGAATTTATGGATATTTTCTCATCATAGAAAAAAAACAGAAGTATAAAAACATTTATACAAGTCCATGTTTACAAGAATCACAAAATATTGATCATAGGAATATTACCACAATTATTACCAAGAAATAATTCACCACATATTCTACACCATCAAAGACACTAGACTCCCGGGAAAACATCGCTCCCTGAGTGGTCATTCTGTCGTTGACATATGGGTCCTCTGTCAAGTCAACAAAAACGATGGCTCAAAATCTTCATTGTTCAAGTTGTCAAGTTCGATCCAAACATTATCTTTAAGATATAAATACTTCCTTTTTCCAATCAAGGGAAGTAAATTGCAGTAGGTGATTTGTATATTTTCACTTTGTCCATCATTTTAAATAATCCCTTCCTTAGCTGTACATGTCTGCTGGTGGTGTCGTTACCATGCATTCATCTTCTTTCTGTACTCCGCCACCTGACATTACATACGATTCTTCCTTCCTTGCTTGACATCTCTGATAGATGTTCTTTATGGTTCCCTCAGGTCATAAGAGTGGACTGACTCACTGATTCCATCAGTGGTGTGTAGGAGCCCGAAGCCATGTTTCCATATATAAGCTTCAAACCACATTTCAAGCAGCAAAAGACCAAATAGATTCTGCCAGTGGTTGATGTTATTTAAAAATTAATCTGGGTACTTTACCTTTTAATCTTCTTAGAATATACATTCTGAGGGGAGGTATACAAAAGTAGGAAGGAATCTAGGTGGCAGTGTCAAGCTTGCATTTTTTCACGTATCATACAATAGAGTTTCCAGAAGATTGAAGCATGACAACGTAGTTGTCATATTGTCATATTCTAAAATCATGTTCAATATCAACTTCTTTAATTTTTGTAAAACCACAAACTACAACAATAGTACACATTTTTTTTTTTTTTTTTTTGGTTTTTCGAGACAGGGTTTCTCTGTGTAGCTTTGCGCCTTTCCTGGAGCTCACTTGGTAGCCCAGGCTGGCCTCGAACTCACAGAGATCCGCCTGCCTCTGCCTCCCGAGTGCTGGGATTAAAGGCATGCGCCACCAACGCCCGGCCCAATAGTACACATTTTTAACTTCAGAATTTTAGTTTTCATTTTTTTGTTTGAATTCAGGCATGGAATTTTAAAACATAGCTACATTTTCTCAGCACTTGAAAATTATCCTTCAAGTTCCTACAGTTTCTTAAATCTATATTTCTCTATGGTTAGGAAATTTACACTTATTATTACAAAAAGAAAAAATGAGAAATCCAGCTTTGAGTGCTATTTATAGTTGTTTATATTAGTTTTGACAATAAATATACTGATATATATTTTATTATATAAAACTTATTTTTTTTAAAACACATCATCTATGTTACAGATACAAAGATTCCACATTTATTCTTGAAGCTTCTGTATGACAAATCTATATTTTACAGGTCTCATTATTGCTCTTAGTCCAATTTAAAGACACTAAGTTACTTTCCAATAGAGAAGAAAAGAGAAAAGATAAACCTGTGACCAATGAGAAGTTAACCTTTACGAATAATCAGATCTCTTCATTGTTGTTGCTGTATTTCTGTTACCATATCCACTGCCTATTCCTGAAAGAGTTACTTAGTGAAAGCTGAATGTCATTAATTTAATACTCAGGACATACACTGGAGGCTGAGATGTTGTACTTCCTTTAGTGCCTATTGGGGACAACCCCAACCTTCTCCTAGTTATTCAATGGACAATTGTCTTTTAAAATGAATTAAACATTATAAATTCCTGTCTTCTTGTCCTCTTTCCCTCTCCCATTCTCTCCACCTCTTCCTCATTCTGAATGCAACACTCAAGACATGGGAGAGAAATGTTTCAATGGTTTAATTCTTTTTAGCCATGGAGTCTGGGGATTAACTCTCAAATATTTTGCATTAGATATCACTCACAAGATTTACAAGTTGGAAAATAGGGTTTGTTTTTTTTAATTAAATAAAATTTTTATTAAGATATTTTCTATTCATTTTACATACCAACCACAGTTTTCCCTGCCCTCCCTCCTCCTGTACCCCCCAGCCTTCCCTTACAACCCATCACCTCCCCCTTCCAACCTCCTCCAAGGCAAGGTCTCCCATGGGGAGTCAGGAGAGCCTGGTACATTTAGTTTGGTATAGGAAAATAGGGTTTCTTGACAAAAGAGTAGAAACACCATTTAAATCTATGTTGCATATAAAAATCTATAGCAATCCCAGCTTTTTAAGCTGTGGGTACCTAATGCAAATGACATCAAGTCATTGAATATGTGTGTGGGGGGGTGTCATGAAATGTTAGCAGTAGTAAAACATTTCTCATTAAACAGTGACTAGAAATTCAAAATCAAGCATGTAGTCAATCTGTGTATATTTGAAAGCACTCAAACATGATGTCACATAACTTCCTTGTAGCCTGGGTTCTGAACAGGTAAAATGCATGCTTTGTACCATGCATGCCTTCATGCTACACAACCTCAATGAGTTCTAGCTAAAAACTGTGGGCTCAGGTTCAGATAGTGTGTGTTATAGACAGCGGTGCTTTCACTGTGCATACAGTTTCCTGTCCATATAAAAACGCATTGTTTTAATTATATTATCAATAGTTTCCCACCATAATTCTCCATTTTGTAATTCTGAAATTAGTATTATCATTAGATTTGAGTGTGTTAGGCAGTTTGATTTAAATTTGATGTTTGAATTGCCAGCTTGAGTTTCATCAAATATCCTGAAATGAAGTTTGACTTGGGATTGTGATAGAATACTAATTTTGTAAAATGTCCCTAACTGAGCTATCACTATTTGATGCTGTGCCACTATGAGAGATAATATCCTCAACATCTATGGTTATAAAATCAAAAGAGTGAGCAATTCTGAAGTATGTTGAAGATGTGCTGTGCCCGGGAGGGTCGAATATTCAGCAAATACTAAATTCATTATGTAAAAATGAACAATTGCATCAAATTCACTAAGATGCAATTTCCTTAAAATTCAACAAATACTCAGGAATTATTTTAAATAATATTCCTTTATTATTAACCATAAGTCTATGTTTATATGCACCAGAGTCACATAAAAGTATCCTAGGGAAGAGATTCATATTTGAAAAATGTTTAAGAAGCTGTGGAGCACATAAAAGCTTGTCATTTGTATTATTCTTTGAAATTCACATTTTTACAAATATCTTGGACATGTTGTATAACAGCAGGTGTCTGGGACACAGCAAAGCAAAATTAAAAATAAATTCTCTTCCCTTGTGGTGCTGGTAATGAGCAATATAATTTCACTGTTCTAATGCTACATAAATTACCCAAAAATTTTCCTCAAAATTATATGCAAATAAATAATAAAATCTGGTATGATTTAAAAATGAGAAAAGAGCAGGTAACAACACTTAATACTATATAATAACATAGTATCATTATTACAATATAGTATGATTTAGCAGAGGAACAGTGAGATGGCATCATATTTTACCTATTTTCTAGGCATTTTTGCATAATTTTGATACTTATCTGATCATACAGATATTATTCCTTCTGTAGGAATTAGCCTTTTTATACAGACACTAAAGAAAGCAAAATGCTCAAAAGCCATTTCCTTGAAGATCATATTGCTAACAAGACAGGAGAATAAGACACCCAAGGGTTCTCCTCAAGGTCAATGGGCCTGAACACTGACCTCTCACAATATCTTCAGCACACTCCCCCAGAGACCAGAAGCTGAGGTGAGAAATATTATAGACGTTTTGGAAGTAACTTCACAGGCATCATGTTGAATCCAATTTACTAATATAATATGATGTAGATACATAAGAAAATAAAATACTAAACCTCATAAATCTAAAATTCAGGAGCCGTGCATCCATGTCAATGTTCCTAAATAATAGCACCTGCTATTGGAGCGAAAAGAGTTTTCCACCATTGTTAGTGTTCATATTGTAAGAATTCATCTCAACATAATGGTAACATGCTTTCATGTATTACCGAGCACAAAGGCAGGCTATCATAAGCTTCATTTAACATTTCTGAAATTTAGGGTTTTTTTTTTTTTTGAAGAAATAAAAATCCTTTCCCATGAAATCACTTTCAGTGTATTGTCTATTGTTCCACTACTTACTATTGCAGTCTCTCTACTGTCTCCTTTATTCTGCAAAGCTGGATTCACCAAAAATAATTCCGTTCATCTACTTTTCTTTTTGCTCAGCTCTCATCAAATCAAAGAAATCACTGTAAAAGCCAATGTCTAGGAAGTTTTATTTTTCTTTTCTTCCAGGGGTTTTATTATCCCTATTTTTGTTTGGAAAATACATGAATGGGACCAAATTTATTATTTTGCAGGTGGATATTTAATTTTACTAAAACCACTTATTCCGAATACTGTTCTAGCCATACCATCATTTGAAGATCGGTGACTACAGATAGAGGGATTCATTTCTGTTCCATTGTTCTCTGTGGTAATCTGTAGGCCAGTAAGCCTACTGGTTACAATAGTTCAGAATTTATTTAAATAATTATAACTATTTTTGTTTTATGTGTATTGGTGATTTTTTTCCCACATGGAAGTCAGTGTATCACATGCTGTACTGCCCACAGAAGCCAAAAGAAGGTATCAGAACCCAAGGGTCTGGAGTTACAGACATCTGTAAGCTGCTGGGAATTGAATCTATGTCTTCCTGAAGAGCATTCAGTGTTCTTAACCACTGACCTATTCCTCTGGTCCCTTTTCATCTTCTTAACATATTATAATCAGAGGAAGTATGTAGCTGAAAGTTTTCCTGTGTCTTGCCTGGTCTGCAGTCGCTCAGACCCAAGTAAACACACAGAAGCTTAAGCTTATATTAATTAAAACTGCTCAGCCATTAGCTCAGGCTTAATACTGACTAGCTCTAACACTAAAACTCAGCCCATTTCTGCTAATCTATGTGTTGACATGTGTTCCGTGGTTTTACCTGTGTGCCATTATATGATGCTCCCTAGACAGCAGGCTGGTGTTTCCTCCTCAGCCTTCCCCTTCCCAGAATTCTCCTTATCTGC
Source organism: Peromyscus melanophrys (assembly GCA_902168415.1). Taxonomy (NCBI): domain Eukaryota; kingdom Metazoa; phylum Chordata; class Mammalia; order Rodentia; family Cricetidae; genus Peromyscus; species Peromyscus melanophrys. Next base: position 14,512 of record CABHPR010117742.1, read on the forward strand.
TTATCCTGCCTATACTTCTTGCCTTGCTACTGGCCAATCAGCATTATATTAAACCAGTGTACAAAAACATTATTCCACAACATTCCCTTTTTTGTTTAATTAAAAAGAGAAGTTTTAGCTTTAACATAGTAGAATTATATATAACAAAATAGTTATCAAGCAAGAATTACAAGTACAGTATTTAGTCTATTTATATTTGGCAAATTCAAAGAAAATATTCTATTTATCCTATATTTGTGAGTCTCAGGTTTCATATCTAACTTATCTTTTATTATAACCAAGGAAAATTATACTATCTAGTCTTCAGCTACATCAAAGACTTCAGAAGGATATAATATAACCTAAGTAAACAGGAAAAGCATTGTAAGCAACTTTCAAAAATCTAGAACAACAGAGACAGCTGGCTGCCTGGACAGTCATCCAAAGTTCTTCTGCAGTGTTGTGACATCTATTCTTCAGCCCACAGGCCTAGTTTCTCAGTTGCTTCTTTCTGTGTCCTGTAGAATGTTGGGCAGTTTCCTCTGCAAAGCAGGAATCTGAAGGATCATCTCACCTTGCAAAGTTCAGTGGTCACTTTCCAATGGGTCATGCATGTCCAATTGATGTAACATTTTGTCAAACAGTCCAGGCAAGAACAGTTTCTTTCCCAAATGGCTATTTTTGCCAAGAAGAAGATAAACTCCTAGGATTTCCTATTTGCTTATACTATGATTAATAGGAAACAATATAAACTTATGCCAATTTATTATTTAATACATAAGAATGTTGTTCACTGCATATAATATAACTATAAAATATATGGGCACACATATTCCCATAAAAGTAATCATTCTGTTTTTAAGGGAGGGGAGGGTCTACTTATGTAGAACAATTACTTTCAAATTTTCCTGTGATAGTAGACAGTCTATAAAATAGTATGCTATTAATGGGACTTCAATGGATTTCCTAAGTATTAATATATCAATCTCTCTTCCCACATTGTACTTTAGGATTGAACTATAAGGGAGAGAAATGAAGGCACTGCATACCTCATTACACAGACCTGAATTGTGGTGAGGAAGCAAAGGCTACAGAATTACTGTGGATCACCAGAGCCCAATAGAATAGAAGCAGATGAAATAGGAATAGTTTATCAGAACCAGGCAATCAAAAAAAAAAAGCGAAGGGTTTAAATCAAAATGATAATAGAGAGACAAAAGAAAATATACCCCCTGTAAGCAATAAAAGAAAGTGAATTGTTACAAAGGAAAGCTCAATAAAATGAAATTCATGTCACTGGTTTATGAAAATTGAAAAGTAGTCATCGAAGATGACAGTGTAAAAATTTTGTGTTTATATATGTCTTTTAAAGGGTGTTTGGATAATCAGTACAATTAAGGTTCTACTTTGAATACACATTTCAGAATCTATCCTGAATAAGAAGGAATGCAATTTCTACTTTTCCTTATGGCTGCTGTATGTGAAAAACTAAAAAAAAATTCATTTTATTTTGTGTTGAAAGAATAAATGATTTATTCTAACATTCTTTTTTTTCTCTTGTTAAAGCAATAGGACAAGAATAGATTCTCACAATGTGGGTATAAAATTTCAAATTTTTGTGAAGTCATTAAACAAAATTTTCCAGTGGTTTCCACCTTTCAAATTAGAGAAGCTTTGAGTGTTTTTTTTTTGTAATTTCTCATGGATATGAAGTAATATGTTTTTGTGGTGTTATGTTTGATTTCTCACTATTCCACAGTGATTTTTTTTACATGTGTCTTTTTTGTTAATCTCAATTTTTATTCATAAACTCAATCTTCCCCTAAATAAATTAAACTAATCAATTTATACTCAGAATAGATATTGTTGGATAGACAGATTATTTTATCTTTATCACATTTTTTAAATGTACATGTGTTTCTAATAGCAGAAATGTTAGATGAAATTCATGTGAGTTTTTCTATCATATCCTAATTTTCTATAAATTGATAGCTTTGTGATTCATTGTTGGTATTTTTGTTTTCTGTAACACAGGAACATTATATCTTACCACTGTTAGTTTTGTCGAGGTTTATGGAAAGATGCTTCCTTCCCTACTACAATTTACTCTGTGAAACTAATACATGAATACAGTCATCAGCTGCCCTTTTGATAGTCTTGTGTACATGAATAGAAGAATATTCATCTAATCTGTGTCAATATTAGCAAGAATAAGAGAATAAAGTGCAGGACTCATGGGATTTCATGGCATTACTGAACAATCTCTTACATTCGGAGTTGTTTATCCTTGGGTCAGCTGCAGACATATTACACAAAAGAATATCTACTGATGGTTTTCAAACAATCTAAGACAGTGATCTATTCACTTTAGAAAAGATGCCTAATGGGATTCCACACCATTTCATCTTGAAATTTTAGTGAAAGGACAGGAAAAAAAGTTTCTTTGTCTTCCTTCTGTGGAAGATTCTTAACAGTGACCATTTCTGTCAAAACCAAGCCCATTGTAGGGATAAAAGAAAACTGGCATAAAACACAAATTAACATTTTATTATTCAATCTAAATGGTAGCGAAAAATGAGATGGATTTTAGCATCCAGGAAAATGAACTTGAATCAGGGAAGTCTTATGTGTCCAATAAATAGATGTTGGATTTAGGCTTCTAAGAAGATAGATTTCCTATATGGAGATTATGAGTAAAAGAATATTTTCTAGATTAAATCTTGGTCCATTCTTAAATAAATTCATTTCTTATATCTTTTTTTCATAAATAAAGTATGGATATGTGTGATAAATAAGGACATACATGCTAATTTCATATAATTTTTGTAAGATTCCTTCAGTGAATTATTGTATGATACTTAATTGAGTTATCCTTCAATGAAACTAAATAACAAAAATTCACAATAAACATTAAAATCTTTAATCGATTATTTTTTAGGTGAGGGACAAATCCATTTTGTCACCACTGACATGATATACAAATCTACTTTAATAACACTTTCGTTATGAAACGTAGCTAAATACATGCATTCTTTATTAATGACTTTCTCCTTTGTTTGTGGCTACCCAATTCAAATAGAATACTTGAAAATAAATGTGGAATAATGGAGCATATAGAAAGTAAAGATACAAGAAAAATATTTGTCTCCTGTGTGGGAGTTTGTGTGATAATTTTCCATAATTATTTTCATCTTTTACCATGGAAATAATAACAGATAACCATTCCAGTATTGCTCATTGCTATCTGCACTATGATTACCCATTCAAAAATACTAATGCCACCACCACCATTTTGAAATTAATATGTACTACATATAAATTATAGACCAAGCCATAGGCCGCCCGACTTTTCTAGATTAGCTCGCATTTCTCTAACTCAGATGTGGCAGACTCCATTATAAATTCCATACTAATGAGCAATAGTGTTTTCATCAATGACAATAAAGGCAATGCACAGTCCCTGGTAATCAAAGTCATTTGGAAATATTTTAGGTTTTATAATATTCTCATTCTACACTATAAATTATGTAGTGATAATATACTACCGATTACTTCTAGTAAATACTAAAATACCAACAAGTGTGGGATAGACATGAGAAGGCAAAGAGTTTTCATAGAATAGGGACAAGACAAAATAGATCTTGCCCATAACTTCTGTGAGTCGTCAGTGGTTTCTTCAAAGAGAAAAAGACAATGGTACTTTGAAATCCCTGTATTGATTCAGCCATATTAACATGTCCATTCAGCTATCCTTAGTAACCAGAATGGTACATTAGAACACATCACAGGAAAAGCCAACCTGAGAATAAAAAAATAGCATAATCATAAACTACTAAATTATTCAATGTGCTAGCCAAGCCTCAGTTTCACTGACGGTCATAACTTTACCTGTGAAATTAATTCACAGAAAGGAAGATGAACAGTTGCTCTCTGTACAAATTTGGCATTGAAGAAGATAAGTTGAACTGTGACCTAGATTTCAATCAAAGTGCAGTCGAATAAAAATGTCAGTGAATTATGAGAAGATAAATTTTATTTTGAGCAATATTAGTTTCTTTTCATTGATCTTCTTTGACATTTAATAGATTTTTTCAGTCATGCACAAATAGGGGAAGAATGAAAGTGAAATGAAAGTCTAATACTTTTTGGCATCAAATGAAACATTAAACTATGCCAAGGAGAGGCTCTGTATGTGTCCATTTCATCCATGAACGCTTTGGGCTTTCCAGACCTAATGTGAAGGGAAATGGTGCAATGCCTGGTCTCCCTGGGTGCTCACACTGCAGAGCCAGGGCTAAAGGGTTGCTGACGATATGATGCACCACTGAGTTCTGCAAATAAATCAGTTGACTTCAATTTGAAGAATGTGGCTTTCAACTTGCCTCATTTTTATAAGGTAAAGTTGAATGTTCAAATTTATATAAATGCCTCTGCTCCAAATTTAACGAATATTGCAGGAGCCTTGCTCAAATAGTGGCATCCTCTCCTTCAAATAATTTTTCTGTTGATAACATCTTCAGAAAACTACCAGGAACATTTATACTACCAATTGGATCTGTCATAATTTACCTATTCCCATACTTGAATCATTCTTTACAGTTTGGATATAGTAATTTGTAAGAATGCAGTTAAAGTCTCCTACAAAGACCTATCTGAGATTCTATCAAACTTGGAGAAGAAATTGATAGCCCGTCATACACCATGATTTGTGTGTAGTGTTGTATAACTAATTCTCTTTTCAACTTTCCTGATATCGAGTATGCATTTACTATGTTACTCTATTTGTTCTTCATGTTACTAAATATTTTAGAAGTGATACCATGACACATATGTTTTCTCCTGATTATTCATTTAATCAGTATCATTTCCTGGAGACCTACCCAAATCTATATTGTATAGAGAACTTTATTTATAAATTTATGGTATTATACGATATGTTAAAATTTTCTCATTCTTCTCTTATTGCACAATACATTTTTCATAAGATTTCTTATTTAAAGGTTTTGAATGACTCTAGTCATATATTTTATGTTAGTCATATATTTGACTAACATAAGGACCCTGCTGTTAATCTTAGAGTTTTTGCTTATATATTTAGAGTTTCAGAATAGTATTATTTTAAGAATCAGGATTTTTTAAGTATATTTGATACAACTTCCATGTTATACCTGTATATAAGTTAAAACTTTATGAAAGTTTTAAAATCTTAATTGTTAATGAACATAGATTGTAGCACGAATATTAACAGGTCTTAGTAATAAAAACAAACCTGGAGCCAGGTACTGGGGTGAACACTGAAAGATCAGAGAAACAGAACCAGCCACAGCTAACCTCACCTCACCAATTCCTCAGCTGATCCTGTTTCCTCAAACTGGAAGCCTCTGAGTCCTCATCCGAATGGATCTCAGCTGAACTGCTGCTAAAAGCCTAAAGCCTTAACAGACTCTAGTTCCTGGTCCTCATGCCTTAAATACCTTACTGCTTCTTGCCATCACTTCCCAGGATTAAAGGTGTGTGACACCATGCCTGGCTCTTTCCTTTGTGGATTTGAACTCACAGAGATCCAGATGGATCTCTGCCTCCTGAATGCTAGGATTAAAGGTGTGTGTGCCACCATTTTCTGGCCTCTATGTCTATTTAGTGCCTGTTCTGTTCCCTGACCCCAGATAAGTTTATTAGGGTGCACAATATATTGGGGAACACAACATCACCACAGTAGATTGTCACTTGTTCTTCCATCACTTGAATTAAACTTAAAATTATTTCGAAAAATTATTTAGATTCTGTCAATAGGCTCACAGATACAGTTTGGCAGTTTGGATTATCAGTGTATATTTAGCCACCCTTGAGGGTAGCAGAGATATTTTTATTAATGCTATTTCTGTATACATCTACTTGCTTCTTAAACATCTTACCCAAATGAAGTTATGTTCAGCACCTAATAACATACCCAGAACGCAGACCTGCCACATATACTATCTGTGTTAGCCAGTTTTCCCACACTATAATTAAATACCAGAGATAATGAACTTAGGAGCAGAATAAGGTTTGACTCATAGTTCTGGAGGTTTCCTTCTACGCTCACTTGGCACTGCCATGGTAAATAAACATATATATATATATATATAGTCTGTCGTGACATGCTTCACCATAGCAGGAAAATCGTATAGACATAAACAAACAATAAACCCTTACTTCATTTCTCAGGAGGAAAAAAGAAAATAAAGAATTCAGGATTCTGCAAGCACATTCAAATCCACACCTTCCATGAAACAGGGTTTTTCATAAAATTCCAAAGGATCCCACTCAAAAGTCCCACCAAGGACTTCTAAGTATCTCCATTGAAGTTTAATCCTTTGGTCTCTAAAAGGAGCATCAAAACAACGGGCCGTCATTTCCAAGAAAACACTATTGACACTTTACCATGGATACATACTTGCTGAGTGGTAGAGATAGCTGGTGATGCCTGTGAACTGGGAAAAGCTTACCATCAAGAACAGTAATAAACTCCTTCCAGCCTACAAATTTCAAAATATAATATTATGGGCCAAATTAACCCCACCAGAGACTCATCACTTTCAGTTACTGAAATCACTATGCCCTTTAGGGCTATCTTGGGGTTAGCTAACTAGTATTAATATTTAATGATTTGAGTTTTAGAGAGGTTCTAGAAATTTCTCATATTTTCTTCTCAGTTTAATTAGGTATTTAAAAGAAATCTTAGCTAATTATTATTTGATATTTGTAAAAGGAACTTCACAGCTAGTGAATTTTGCTTATTTATATTGTCTAAACTAGAGTTTTATAATAGTGGAGCAATGTGACTAAAAGATAAATATTGACCAAGTGTTAGATGCTTATGGAAATAATTTGTCAGCAAACCTGAGTACACAAAACATCTGTGTTCAGTGTTCAGTCCAGCATATGTGATCTGGCATGATGCAAAACAGTGGCATAATCAATAGCTTGGCTTTAAAATGCTGGATATGCCTCCAACCAGCTCTTTGATCACAAGCAAATTGTTGTTGGTTGGTCTTCAGTGTTTTACTCTTTTGGGAGGCACAACACCCAGCTACCAAATAAATCACACATGGAGGCTTATTCTTCCTTATGAATGCCCGGCCTTAGCTTGACTTAGTTTCTAGCCAGCTTTTCTTAACTTAAATTACCCTGGCTACCTTTTGCCTCTGGGCTGTTCCTGTTCTCTTTCTTCTGTAAATCTTACTCTTATTTTGTGGCTGGCTGTGTAGTAGGGTGGCTGGCCCCTGATGTCCTCCTCCTCCTCTGGCTCCTAGATCTCTCTTCCTTCCACTCCTTCATCTCTCTTTGCTAGGTTTCTTTCCAGATTTCTCCCTGTATATATTCTCTCTGCCTGCTGTCCCCACCCATCCTTTCTCCTGCCTTGCTATTGGCCAGTTCTTTATTAGACCCATTAGGTGTTTCACACAGGCACAGTAACACACAGCTCAACAGAGTTAAACAAATGCAACATAAGCAAAAGTAATACACCTTAAAATAATATTCCACTGCAATAAATAAATAATTTTTTCTTCTATTTTGTTCATAATCGTGATTTAGTTTTTATGTTTTATTATTTTACATTGGTCCCTTATTTAATTTAGAGAATCTGTGTTGTAGTAATTGTATGTTTGTAAATATGGTCAACATTACCAATGAAATACACATTGATCATTGGTTTATCTCTCATAAATATTTTTATGCCACCCTGTAATTTGTGCCCCCCGAAACTTCTCCCCAAAAGAAAACAAACAAACAAAAATCTCCCTTATCCACTTTCTGCCCTTGCAATTTCCTCCCAAACGGAAGCAAACAAAAAATCTCTCTCATCATGGAAGCTACAGTGTGTCATACAGCATACCCCTTTGTCCAAACAGCTTTAACTTGCAAATGTTCCCTGTCAATACTGGATCCTCACCAAGACTTCTCTTGGATATTCTGTTGTTGTTCCATGTCATGGAGACCCTTTAGTTTTGACTCTGTAGGGCCGTCCCCTTCACACACCCCAGCAGTTCATGATTGGGGTAGATGTTGGAGTGGGCCAGCTCAAAGCCTGAATCTGGGCCTGAGTGGTAGCTGTGTTGGTCGGACCTCCCGCTCGCCTGCACCCTCCATACCAGGGCCAGTTCTCCCATTCTCATGCCCTCAGGACCAGAGTTCCCAAATGTCAAGATGAGGGGTGGGACCAGATCTGCCATATTCATACCCTTGGGTGGCTCACCCACATACATGCTACCAGGGTCAACTCTACTGTGCTGCCCATGATGGGTGGGACCAGCTAAGCACAGTGGTCAGACATCAATGTGTTTTCAGGCAGCAGGACAGACCACAGAATCAACTTGGCTTTTGCTGGTAACAAGGACCATGGACATTAACATACACCCTGGCTGCAATAGGACCACTGATGCAGACATCCCCATGGCCCTAGGTGGCAGCACAGGACACTCAGATCAGTTTGGCTCCCTGCAGCAGCATGCACCACTACACCACACACACACACACACACACACACACACACACACACACACACACAC
>CABHPR010117742.1:23052-44763 GCA_902168415.1 Peromyscus melanophrys
CACACACACACACACACACACACACACACACACACACACACACACACACACATATCCAAATGGCTTCAGGTGGCAGCCCAGATCATACATATCCAAGCGGCCTTCAGTGGCAACATGGGCCACAGACCCAGCCCTGGTCAGGTGGCATCACAGGCTACTCAGATCAGTATGGCCCCCAGTGGCAGCATGGCCTCAGGATACAACTTGGCTCCTCTTATGGGCTTGTTCCTAACCACTATTGCAGCTCCAGTTCCACCTCTGTCCATAGCACAAGAACTGCTCCATTTCTCTTTCTCTCCCATTTCTTCACAACATACTCTGTCTTTCCCATATCTCCATGATGTATTTGTTCATCATGGTGGCACACGCTTCCTCAGCCCGCAGGCACAGGAAAGGGCACTTATGTGTCTCCGGTGCCGACTTGGCACTTGGGAGGTGAAGAAGTTATTTTTCTAAAAGCTACTGTACTCCAGTATCAAATAATCAAATCATTTAATCCTTTCCAACCATGGATGATAATCTTGGACAGAAGGAAGTATGGCAACCGCATACAGATGCTCTCATACATGTCATACCCACAGCACCAGCTCAGCCATGGCGAAAATTACAGCGTATGTTTTCTCAGATGAAAAATTTAATTTATCTTACTGATAAATGTAAAAACAAGGGCAAAAATGATAAAATCCAATAGAGTAGGCTTTCTTATCTTCAGTAAATGAAATGATTTTGATATGGTATCAAATTATTACATTGCTTTTCCATAACCTTTAGCCAGTGGCAGAAACAAAATATGTTTCTTATGGAGTCAAATATAATTCTAGAGAAAAATGCTTTCCATGTTTTTCCTGAATAATTTTAATTTATCATAGAAATCACTGGTATAGGCTCTTCTGAGGAAAAAAACTTAATATTTCTTTCATCCTATTATTTACTTAATAATTTATAATTAGTAAATCTCATTTCAAAAACAGATATATGATATAAAGTCCTTATGAAAAGAATAATTTTCCATGCTTTATGAAAATAATATCAGGAAGGAACACATACATATTCATCTAGAAATTGGGTCCTTATTTGAAATGTAAGAGTACTATTAGAATAAATCCTTTAATTTAGCTGGGTTTTCTCCAAACTGTAACATATAACATGAAAATCATTTGATTTTATGCTTGATGTTATTGCAAAAATAAAATCAGTAATTGTTATTTATAAAGAATGTTAGCATACTTTGAAGCAGTTTTTCATTACAGGGAAAATTAAAGACAATAAACGTCTTTTGACAACCTCCTGATTTTGTGCCAGTAAATATTTGTACCAATTTTCTATTCACATACTTCATGTTTTTCCATTTTCTATTAATATTTCTAATTTGTTTGATTCCAGTGAATAAATATAACACTTATTGCTACAGGTTTGGGGGTAATATGAAAGTTTGAAACCTATCTGTTAAAATTCAGGCTCATAGTTATTTCTGTGGTACAAGCAATAGCTTTATGGGAGCCTCGTGGAACAAATATTGGAAAATGCCCAACAGGTGCATTTCTTCCCTAGTTTTGACTGATTTTCCTTCCTTTTTGCCAGCTTTCTTTTGTATTTATTCTTTGCACATCATGATTCTCCATCCCATTCATTTCAACCTCTGCCCTTGCACCAACTCTCCTAGATAAAATACAAGAGAGAAAAGAAATGGGGGTGAGGGGGATCTCGTTATGGAAGCTGCAGTGTGACACAGTGAGTCACACAGTAGGCCCTTTTGTCCATACATCTTAACTTGCAAGTGTTCATTGTAAAGAGTCATTGATCTGGTTTGAGGCCTCTGGTTTCTGCTACACTATCAACGCTGGGCCCTCTCTGGAACTCCTCTTGGTTATCCTGCTGTTGCCTTGTATTGTAGAAATCCTGAAGCTTTAGGTCTGTAGCAGGAATCTTAAAAGTTCTTATTAATAAAAACAAACCTGGAGCCAGGTACTGGGGTCAACACTGGAAGATCAGAGAAACAGAACAAGCCACAGCCACCTCACCTTGCCAATTCTTCAGCTGATCCTGTTTCCTCAGACTGGAAGTCTCCGAGTCCTCATCCAAAATGGATCTCAGCTCAACTGCTGCTAAAAGCCTAAAAGCTTAACCGACTCTAGTTCCTGGTTTTCACACCTTATATACCTTTCTGCTTCCTGCCATCACTTCCTGGGATTAAAGGCGTGAGTCACCATGCCTGGCTGTTTCCAGTGTGGCTTTGAACTCACAGAGATCCGGATGAATCTCTGCCTCCCAAGTGATAGGATTAAAGGCGTGTGTGCCACCATTTTCTGGCCTCTACGTCTATCTAGTGGCTGTTCTGTCCTCTGACCCCAGATATGTTTATTAGGGTACACACTATATTGGAGGACACAATATATCACCACATGGGTCTGCAGGACCGGCCTCTTCACATGCTTCCACCGATCACAGATGGGGTAGATACTGGGGTGGGCCAACCCATAACTACGGTTCTGGGCCTGAGTAGTTGCAGGGTTGGTCAGCCTTGCACCTCTCCCTTGTCCTCACACCAGGGTGAGCTCTTCTTCATTGCCTTGGCGAGTTTGCCCTTTGCAGCCGGCTTTCATATCATCAGCGACAGATCTCCCACATCTATACCTTCAGGGCCAGCTCTGCTGTTTTGCCCAGGCATGGTATAATGGCCACTCTCCCTAGTGCTGCAGCAGATGAAGGGCAAGGCTAGCTCTCCTGTTCTTATGACCTCAGGGCCAGCTCTCCCACCTGTCTCAGGTGTTGATGTGTATGGGGAGGGGGGGCAGGGAGGGAGGGAAAGTGCGACATCTCTCTCTCACCCATGCCACCACATGATAGGTGAGTAATGGGGACAGCTCTTCCATGCTCACAATATAAGGGCTGGCTAGTCCACCCCTCTGCCTATGGGGTTCACTATTGTGCTGCCCATGCGAGATGCAGGTCCTGCTCTCTGGAGTGTTGCAGCTGTGGCAGGCAAGGACAGCTTTCCTGTCCTTGTGACCTCAGGACCAGCTCTCCCACCTGTCTCAGGCATTGATGGGTAAAGGTTCAGCATCCCCCACCCCATGCTGCCACATGACAACTGAGTAATGGGGACAGCTCTCTCATGCTCACAACTTCAGGGTTGGCTCACCCACACCTCCACCACAGGATTGGCTCTATTGTGCTGCCCAGGTGAACAATATCTCATCAACACTGATCAATCTCTGAAGCTGAAAACAGCCTTTATTTTAAATTTTTTCATTCTGCTCTTTTACTTCGGGAAAGTATTAAGACTTACCTCATTATACAGAAATTGGTCTCCTTGCCAAATGAATTCTTGAAAAGCAGACTGTGATGTAATTTAAAAAGATATGTATGGTTGTGTTTGGCAAGCTGGAAGCTGAGATTCACGCTAAATAAATTAGAATGGCTGTGGGGGAAATCAGACTGCATTTCCCTGCCTGTGTAAATACAACATGCAGATAGATGATGCTCGCCTGTGCTGAATGTATTGGGGGAACGAAGTGTGGGCATCTTTCTTTCAAATGCTGTTAAGCATCACTAACGCTCTTTGCAAAGTGGGTACAGATTTCAGTTTCAGTTTCAGGTCAATGATTGACCCTGAGTCTGTTGAACTTTCTGAAGTCTAAAATAAGAAAAGGAAAGAGTCTGGATTTGCAGTAGTTTCTCCAGGATTGCTGACTAATTCCTCCTTTTCATTGCTGTGGTCCCAATAAAATTATTTAATAAAAATACATTTTCCTTCTCCTATTTAGTCCCAGGAGAAATACTTCAGTCCCAACTCTTCAAAAACAAAACAAAGAGCTAGAAGAGTCCTTTACTGTTTATGGAATCAATAGAGAGATAGATTTTTAGTGCTTCTTGTTTAGAAGTAATGTTATGTTGCTTTGTTCACATAGAATCACTAGTATCAGTCAAAGACAACCCCATCACTGTTGAAAAATGAAATCTTTCCAACGCTTTCTTGTAACAATAAAGCTTAAGTGTATATTAAACCTTCAAGTGATCACAATCTGGTCTTTATGTAGATCTGATGTAAAACAAAGCAAAAAGATATGGCTAACGGTGTCCAGTACAAATAAACTTGCACATTAGCTCTAGAACTGTAAATAAGAATAAATCCCAATGCAGTATCTCTTTCTAGTGCTTTATTTAAAATACAGCATTTTCAAAGTAGTTATAACATTCTACATTCAAGCTAGAAAATTCTTTTGCATGTCTTTATTTCTAGTACAAACAAGAATCAAATAAAACTTTCACTTTTACAAAAGGACTCAGATGATGGGAATTCAGGAAGGGGGGTCGTATTTTGAGATCTGTTCTTCACTATTCATGGAATGATGCTGCATTATATTTGGAAATACTGGAACACATAGCACACCACTTAGAATGTAAACACTACAAATTCATGCACTGATTCTTCTCTACAGTATTTTTAAAAGGATTTTTTAAGCTAGCAAGCTGTTATTAAATATCCATGGCTCTCCTTGAAATTTCAGATTGTGTATTCATGAAGGGTATGCATTTGCAATATTATCTCACAGAATTTCAAAATTTGTTCATGTCATATTAACTACTTGTCTTTAATGGGTCTGCACAATAGTTCCTTAAAATAATGGGTGAGTTCTTTGTGCTAGTTAAAGACCATTGCCTCTAGTCACATGTGACTGTTGAACCCTGGAAATTAGTGTGATTTCATTTTTGTTGTACCTAATTTTGATTTTAGAAGCCATAGAGTGATAGCCCACTATAGGTTACTTTTTATGCATGTGATCAACCATTCCAGTCCTCAACTACAAAGTTGTCAGAGCTTTCCACATGCAAAAGAAATTACTATTGATGAAAAGGATGAGAGTATGTACAGCATAAATAATCTATTTTTATAGCATAGTTTTTTTATTATGTAGCTCACCTGTCCCAGTCATCACCGCAAATCATAGTTGCACAAAAGTTACTCCAATGGCATTCCTGCTGTCACCTGAAATCCTCCTTTGAGTCTAAAGATATGGCATGCAGCACCCTAGTCAGAGGCAAACTTTTGTGTGTTTCTGCCTGTATTAGACAGGGAACTTTCAATCGTTTTCAAGATAGGCTTTTAAAAGGCATGTGTGTGAGGAGAGCCTTGTTCTGTCAGTATCTTCAACCAGGAGTATTTCAGCAACAATAGAGGGAGACTAAAATGGGAAGATGCCATAGAAAGCCAAGGGGGGGGGGGCGGGAGGAAGCACTGACAGGTTTCTGTGATGGGCATTGTGTCTGCCTCCAACATTATGTTCTAAGGACAGGGAAGAGAAAATTGTAGAAAGTAAATTGATCTGGGAAATTTGAGGGGAATTCTAATGAGTGCTTTGTGAAACGATGTCTCAAGATGAGTTTCCTTTCCATGGACTCCTCTATAGAGATAAATTCGGGGATTTTTACACGCGCACCCTTTTATGGCTGCTCCTTTCAGCAGTTATAATCTCATAAATAAATTCCGGAGTGGAGCTTTTGCTTGTTGATTCTGGCACTCAGGGCACGCACTAGACAATACAAGAAAGAATAAAGAAGCCGAATATCATTTCCAGTTTTCAACCAAAAACTCTGGGTTTAAGAAGAAACCAAATTGTTCTATACTGAAGTTTTCAGTTCTTTTTCTTTCTCTTTAAAAAATAAGTTATTTGTTTTTTAATATTTTTGTATGCATTGTTATTTTGCCTGAATATATATCTGTGTTTCAGATACTCTGGAACTAGAGTTACAAACAGTTGTGAGCTATGATGGTGCTGGGAATTGGAGCCTGGTTCCTCTGGAAGCAGCCAATGCTCTTAACCACTGCACTATTTCTCAGTTATTTTTCATATTTAGTTGAATTCTACTTACGTAGTAATGCATTCTCTGTTCTAAGAAATCTCCGCATAAGCAAATGGTAGACAAGGGTGACAGCAAAAGCATATAAAAAGAAGAGACATGAACAAGGAGAAGAAAATAGTGGCAAATGGAGGAGGATTCAAGTTTGCAGCCCACCTAACACTCAGGAAACTGTGCTCAGAGCAGTCATGTAACTAAACAGTCAATACAGCAGTGAAGAGACCAAAGTAGAATCGCATCATCTCTGTCTGCCATATTCCTTCATACTTCATTCTGCATTATAGCTTAATATCTAGCTCATGTGTCTGCTGCACACATTTAACAATGCCACCAATTTTACCAATCAAAGGTATACTCACACTGAAAAATATTGGGAAAGAAGGCAATACCCACCGGCTAGCAACAAAAATCATATTTAGGGACTGCAGAAATGGCTCAGAAGTTAAGAGAAGTGACCGCTCTTCTAGAGGACTTGGGGTTGATATCCAGCACCTACATGGTGGCTCATGACCATCTGTAACTCGAGTTCCTTGGAGTTTGGCATCCTTTTTTTCTGGGCTCCACAGGCACTGTACACACATGGTGCACAGACTTACACTCAGGCAAAACACTTGGACACAGAAAATTAAAATAAAGATTAAAAAGTAAAATTTAAGAAATACACTTTATGTTTCAAAAGCACATTTGCTTTAGGAAATTGGGTAAGAGCATAGACAGATCCCTGATTGCATGTTGCAGCAAAATTTGAAATTTTCAAATAATTTTGGACTGATCATATATACATCATGCATATAGCTTTAGGGTGCTTTCTAGATATCAAGTTAAAACATACTACCAAAAACCAGGTAGTACAACACAGGCCAGTAGAATGAGAGTGATGTGGGAAAGTAGCCTATTATGTTAAACACAAACACAGAGCTGGCAATGTAGCTCAGTCTTAGGAATAAATGACAAAAATGTATATGTGGTCCTGGGATCTACTTCAGTCCATCAAAAGAAAGAAAAAGGAAATTAATAAATATATGCTCCAGCATTTAAATATAAAAATTTGAATAGGTTGAAACCAGTAATCCAGGACATCTTTCACTTTGGATTATTCTGTCCAACAGTCCAGTGTTATATTACAATGTTACAAGGCTAGATACGTTTGAGTATTTCATGGGATTCTTGATATAGATTGAATGCTATATAGCATTGGCACTTATTAGTTCCTCTTAGAAATCTGCTAAAAACTACAAACAAATGACTATATATATTTTTAAATATTTTATTTAATATTCATCTATGAATGTGTGTTTTGATCAAGTCTACCCCGTTTCTTCCCCTCAATTTTCTCCTCTACACCATCACCACCTTTCCATCTAAACTTTTTGTATGTGCTCTCCTCTCTTCCTTCACTAATATCTCTTAAGTCTATTCAGTGCTGCATGGCTTCATGTGTGTACATGGATACACGGGCAGCCTGTCAATGTCCCCTCTTTCTCCCTCAGCAGTCATCAGTTACCAATTAAGTGGGGGCTCCTACTCCATGAGGATCTCCCACATCCATTCTGGGATTTTGGCTAGCTTGATCTTCTACAAGTCTTCTGCAGGCAGACCTAGACACTGTAAGGTTATGTTGTGAAACTGCATCTTTCATGTCTGTAAAATACTGTTTCACTGCAGATAACTACTGCCCTTGGCTCTTGTACATCTGACAGTCCTTCTGTGACAATCCCTAAAGTTTATGAGCATATCCGACTGCTTTCTCATTGGAATTAAACCCTGCATCACATGATGAAAGATTGCCTGGTACCATTAACTAGAGCAACAATAAGAAGAAAAAATAGTTATTTGCTAGGTCATAGGTTGTTAGGTAGAGGCTACTACTCTGTTAAATGGATATAGTAATAAAGTACCCATTAAATTATCATTTTTACACTCATAGATAGGTGAATCAGCCCTAACTGGACAACCATATCACATCCTTTACAATTGGACTCACAGGGTTCACAGCTGGGCAAGGCTAATACAATCTTTATTCCTAAGGTAGTGTGCTCAGAGACTTGAAAGCACTGGGAAAAGCTTGCCAGTGGGGATGAAGATTCTATGTTATTATGAGGTTGCTTTCTCCATTTCCTCTGCAATAGTGTCTAACCATCAAAGCCTGGAGGGTTATGAGGTATAATGTTAGTTAATAAACCCTAAAGTTGGTAGTCTCTATGGAAACACAAATGAACAACTTGAAGTAACGTAACCCATGCCTGGTACTAGGCATTTTATATGATAACTTATGGGATCTGGGTGAAGCATTGTATACTCATTATCAGATAACTCCATATAAACCCTTATATACATGCTTGTGCATATATTTTAGGAAACTCCTGCAGTACCAGGTTCCCATATGACTTTTTCGAAAGTCTTTACTGTTATTTATCCCTCCCCAAACTCCCTAATTTATTCTGGTTTCCCATTCCTCACCCTGTTTAACTCTTACCGCTCCATTATTGCCCTTCTCCCCTTAAGACTACCTGAATGCATAATGAAAACGGGGTTCATATATACAGTAAAATATGATTCATCTGTGAACTAAAATGAAATGAACGGGTAAATAGATGGATCTGTAAATATTCTGAGTGATACAACTCAGACAGACAAAGGCAAACACTGTACTTTTCTCTCACATGTGGGTTTTTAATTGGAATCTTTAAAAGCATGTGTTTCAATTGGAGTACCCATAAAAGGCAGGAAACTACTAAGGGGCCTTGGCTTTGTCAAGGAAAGGGGGCTGGAACACGATGTCTGCATATTGTTGTTCCTATTCTTTAATAAGAAGGGATGATATTATTAAATTACAGTTGCATTACAAGTACTGAAATTACAAAAGAACACGTTTTAAGTCATGATCTAATAGCTAATATAATGCACAGGAAATTAAATAACATTTTTACTTTCTTTCAACATGTTTATAATTCTAAACTAATCTGTGATGATACATTTTAATGGACTTGATACAAGTCAGGCTGTATTATCTTATGTTTACAAAATTAGATCACAGCAGAAATGTTTCTCAGGATACTGAATTTTTTATTTATTTATATTTTTACTTTTGAGATTATAATTCAGTTATAAAATTTCTTCCTTTCCATTCCTTTATTAAAACCATTCCAAATACAGTTCCCTGCTCTCTCTCAACTACATGGTCCCCTTTTAAAAAACCAATTATTATTACACATATACATGTATAATTACATCGTGTATTCCTAAACACAGCTTCATCAGTTTGTGTAGTGCTGCATGTATGATTTTTTCAAAACTGATGGTTTGGTACTGCACAGCCAAATGAAGGGCTTTTCCCTGGGGAAGGCCCCTTCTTCCTTTTCCCGTATCCCTCAGTTGCCTACAGTTCGTTATGTAAGATTGAGGCCTTGTGGGCTTTTCTATATCCAGTTTGGAATGATTATTGGTATCATCCTCATTCAGCTAACATTGAGGTAGTCATATTGGTGAGAGTTATGGGTGTAGCTTCTAATATTACTAGGAGACACAATCTCATAGCAAAATCCCATATTCTGTGACTTTTACAACCTTTCCACACCTCTACCACAATGTTCCCTGAGCCTTAGGTACATAACTGCTCACTGATGGTGAAATCATGATTATTGGAAAAGAATTTACAATCACTAATTTACTAAACTTGGATAATCCATAACAGCAATCTATAAACATTTCTCCTTTTATCACAGATAACTGTAGTCTTCCACCCTCCTTCAGGGAATTGTCTCTGCAACAGATGAAGACCATTACAGAAACCCACAATCAACCAAAATACAGAGTTGCAGAGCTCAGTCCCAATGGATATATCTACAAAACCAAATGCTTTATAACAATAAATATAGATAAAATTATGAAGTCATTCTCAAATGTAGCCATTAATTCTTTAGAAATTATTTTTTCTTCTGATAAAAATAAAAGTCGAGATTCATTTTTGAGCAAGTATTGCCATGTCCAAGTATTGCTTTGACCTATATTGTCTTCTGAATTCATAGGTCTAATTTTGAACTTCCTAATATTTGGATATTTCTTGCATATCTTTATTTATCCTTAAAACAATGTGTAGCTGTTTTGACCCATCAACTTTAAATCAGATGATGTGAATTTTTTCAGTCTTTTCTATTTCATAATTTAATCAGTTAGCCTAAAAATTTAACTTCAATATGAATTTCCAAATAATCTTATTTCTACTTGAAAAAATTTGATCATGATCCTAATCAAGCTGTAGATTGACTATAAAAAACTGATATGATATTAAATCTTCTGATTTGTATACCTTATATCACTCTATTTATACAAGTATCTCTGTCATCTCTCTCTCTCTCTCTCTCTCTCTCTCTCTCTCTCTCTCTCTCTCTCTCTCTCTCTCTCTCTCTCTGTATGAAGAGATTTTTGTATCAGTATATATACATGCAGTGCAAACATCAGCTTCTAACATCATACACCAGTAGCTGTCCTCATTCTCTTTTGGTTTTATTCTTTCTAAGACATGATGTTTCAGTAGAATAGAGTTCTCCTGGCCTGAAGAGCTGTGAGCTCCAGGATTCACCTAGCTATATTTAACTAGCACTGGGATTATAAGAAACATCACCCTTCCTGTCTCCTTTTACTTGAGTTTTTGGGAACCAAACTCAGATCCCTATGATTTCAAGGGAGAGACTTTAATATTTTATGCATCACCCCATCTGTTACACAAATTTTTTTTTTACATTAGTCATCAGTATTTTAGATGCATATAGCTTTTGCATTCTTAGCGTTAAATGTATTATTTCATGACTGAACACAAAAATTATACAATTCTAAATGATTTTAATTGTTCATATAGAGTTATTTTTAATTTAAGCAATATTTTAAATTCCTTAATAATTTCACACAATGTATTTTAACCCATCAACTCTCTCAACCCATTCCTATCTCGCCCTTTGACCCACCCATTACCTTTCTACCAATTTGTTTTCCTTCCCCATTAAGTCTCATGTGTGTTGCTCAGCTAGTTTTGGATTTGAGACCTGTTCTGGCATGTAGTCAGCTTGCCAGGTGTGTATATTTAAAAAGAAAAGAAAAAAGAACCCAGCTCTTTTTCTAGCAGCAGTCAAATGGTATTAGACCCTTAGTTAGTGGTAGGGTTATGTCTGTCATAGGTTATTTTTTTGTATATTGACTTTATATCAAGAGATTTTTATAATGCCATTTACTATATTATTGAAATAAAACTTTTCATGATTTAATTTTTCTGTGAAGAATAGTATATGAATTCTGTCAATCTATGTATGTTGTATTTTCCAGACCATTTGACTTACATTATGTTTCCTAGAGTCTCTCCTTGACATATGATCTATTTAAATCATGGTATTCAATTTCTAAATATATTTTTCTTAATGTTTATTTTTCTACTTAAACTCTAGCCCATTCTTTTAAGTGTAAGGTTTGCTTTCTGGTTTAGAAGATGTATCTTAGTGGATTATTGACGTGTAACTGTAAGGAACAATGGTTATCTTAGGGCTGTGTTTCCTACAATTGTGTTAAGTCAAAGGCAGTTAGTAATGTAGTTCAAGTCATTTGTACTCATAATGGTACATTATTTTCTTAATAGTTATTGAGATGCAGTTTTCATCTATCATGGTGGTCTCTTTTATTTTTCAGATTTCTCCAAGAGATTTTGTCATATATTTTTAGAGACTCAAGTGAAGTATTTTTTGTCTTCTGAATTATTTAAT
Source organism: Peromyscus melanophrys (assembly GCA_902168415.1). NCBI lineage: Eukaryota > Metazoa > Chordata > Mammalia > Rodentia > Cricetidae > Peromyscus > Peromyscus melanophrys. Next base: position 34,665 of record CABHPR010117742.1, read on the forward strand.
TCATCTATAATAATCTTTATCTTTCTATCTTCAAACATTACTTGTTCTGCAATTGACTTTTGTTATCATGTCTTATTTTGTATATTTAATATTTATATTGCAAGTCATTCTCTAACTCATAATACATGCATTCATGTTCACATATGCTTAGCTGCACTTTTTTGTGTGGGTATGCTTACACAAGGGTACACATGAATGTGAAGGCCAGATGTCTTCCTCAGGCATCATTCTTTAGGGGTCACAACCCTATTTTGTTTGAGAAAAGGTATCTTTTTAACCTGATATTGCCCAGTTTGCTAGATTGGCTGGCCAGTGAACCCCAGAGAACTTTCTGTCACTACTTCCAGCATTGGGATTACAAATGAATGCCTACTTTTCTTTTACATGGGTTCTGGGAATCAATAAGGTCTTTGGGCTTAAGAGAAAAGAACTTTGCAGATTTATTTCCTTCTATCACTTTATTGCTTCTATTTTACCCATCTGTACTAAGTTCTTTGTTTTTTCTATTTTTACTTTATTTTAGTAATTTAATATTTTTTCCATTTTAATTTTTATTATCTATATACAAATTTCGCATATGTATGCCTTGTAGATTGACTGCTCTCACATTTCTCCTTTCTATCACTTTTGTTCACTTTATTCCCTCCCCACAAATTATTTTCTCATGTTCATGTTTATTTGTTTTGTGACCCACAAAGATTACCCAGAACATTCTTGTGACAGTGGGTTTGGAATTATCCGATGGAACTTGATGGAATCAGCTTCAGGTCAACAACTAAAGTAGTCAATATTCCTTCCCTACAATCTACTAATAATCAATAGTTCAGTGACAAATAAAGGGCCCTGTGCTCTCAACTTGTTTCCTGAACTGATTGTAGTTAATGTTAGTCTTGTGTGGACCACGTGCAAGTAACTAGAGTTGATGTAATCATTTTGAAGACCTTCACCCTTACCTTCCAGTGCTTGCATACTTCCCACCCATCTTTCCCAATGTTCTCTATGACTCAGAAGAGTGATGTAAGTGACTTGTTTAGAGCTGGGCCCACACTCCTTGCTTGTTTTCTGCACACTGGACACCCACAAGTCTCTGCCTTCGCCATTGTTCATTATAAGGAGAGTTTTCTCTGATTCAGACACAATCCCATCTCTACTATAATAATTTAGTTATTTAGGAGTCAGATTTACCTCTGTCATTTTAGTTAAGCATCAGCAATATGATGCTGGAGTGTGTCTCCTACTTCCCACAGGGTCATATATTAAGTCTGAAATCCTATAAAGTTTTAGTCAATTTAATATTTATATTACCAGTGTTAAATCTTTTAAGTATCCATTAACAAGTGTTTGTCTATGACCCAAGTTAGAAATATATTATTAAAATACTCTTAAAAATCTATTAAAATGTAAACAACTTAGTTCATCATTTAGTCCATTTGCTTACATTTTTAAATTTGTATGAAACTAAATACATCATAAAATTGAAAATCATTAGAGCAAAGCAGATTAATGACATTAAATGCATTCATATCTAAAATAATCACTGTCTTCCTTAGAACTTATTTCTTCTTGGAACAATCAATTTTTGAGACAATGTCTTGCTATGTAATATCTCAAGTTGGTAACTAATTTATGATCTTTTTACATCAGTGTCCTGAGTGTTAAAAAATGCAGGTTTATATCACAAGGACTGCATAAAGAATCCACATTTCTGTGCTCAGTAAGAAATTTGTCATCCTTCTCTTTCCCAATCTTTCACAGATGCCAGTCTGCGTTCATCCCAACCTACTTTTCTACTCAAGCTTTAGACCATAGCTTAGTTCATACAACCTGTTATTACGGAGCTTATAATAGCATCTGTTAGAATTTCATTCCTTTTCACACCTGAATACTAATCCATAATATGTATGTATGACTTCTCCATTCGTCTGCCAATGGACAGTGGTTGCTTCTAGCTTCTGTTCTAATCATTGTTCCAATCCTTTTAGAGTGTGATTTTTAGGACTCATAAATATCTAGACATAGTAGTTATTGTGCTCAGCAGTGACATAAGATCTGCTATAAACAATTCAAAGGAGGGGAGGATGGTTTTCTTTGACAGTTCTCAAGCTGTCATCCTATCCTGGTGAGGAAGGAGAGCAGAACATCTCATAGCATAAAAGACATGAGACCGAAAAGAGGATGTGTAGGAAGGAGGTAGGGGATATTTTTGTCCCCAGGGACTGACTGCCCGTACGGACATCCTACTTTTATTATCTTCCAGCAATGCTACCATGTAATAGATTTGTCATGAAACTAGATCTTCTTCCTTTCTAGATCACAACGCTAACCACCTAGCTCTCTCTGGATATGCTCTTCTCGGGACAACAAGGGCTGTGCTTTACTGATCTCCTAGCTAATTTTCAGTCTAATCAAGGTGACATAGTAACCACCATGCTGTGTAAAACTGATGGAAGACAAGAGTGATCCAATAAGCAACGACTTGGGTGTTTTAAACGTAGATTTGGAACCATGTAGAGATTGTTTAGATGTGTTTAGATGACAGGGGTCCATTTACAGTATTAAAGCCAAGTTAATAGGTTATATTTAATTATTTAAAAGATGGTTAATTTAACAGACAAGAAGTCATTGAAGTTTATCCCTGAAGACATATTTAAGTGATGTGCAACCTATCTTACACATGTAAAACTGTTACTGCCAGGGTAGTCCTTTCTTCCTAGTGTCACCGGCTGCTGGGGCATCCATGTTTTGTTCAATGTCTGTTCTCATACATGAGGCAATATTTCCACAGTTCACTTCCTGCTCCTTGTCAACGCATCAGGCAGGATGTAACTCAAAATGATAACATCCTGAAAGATGTGGCTTGAAATTAAATTTGTTCAGGGCCAGAAAAGTTTAACGCCTTGAGAAATGTATGAATTTGAGTAACCATAATACCAAAGAGAAGCTGAAGGAATTATAATTATTATAGCTACGTTTTCTAGTTAAAAGGTGTTTTGTGTACATGGCAAATCTAATAGTAATCTCAATAAGAAAATATAACCATGTTACCAAATAACCAATTTGTAAGCAAATGTATGCAGCTTTGATATGTTGCACATCAAGGCCTGTTGATAGTTGAAAACATATGTATTTTTCTTCAATTTTTGTAAAGAATACAGCCTACAACTTATATGATGAAATGAAACTAATTGATCAATACAGTATCACATAAATACAGCATAAATGGGATTCAGCCTCAAGACTCTTTTGGGTTTTAAATCATGTGAGACTTTTATTACATATCAGCCTCTATAATGACTGTAAATATTCAATACCCTGGTTATGAAAAACATGTCTTGGGGCTGTAAAATATCACATTCAATTAGAATCTTCCTCTCCTAGGAGTGCTGTGTGGGAGAGTAGGCATCTGAACAGATAGCCTGAGTGAAAAAGAATTTACCTTAGAAATTAAAAGATGCCAAGAATCATTTCCAGCTTCTAGCTCCTCACACTACCATGTTTATCAAAATTCATTTTCATCAAAAATAATTAATCCAAGAATTCATAGATAAAATGCATACTTGGTACAGTTGAACCCATAGCCTATTCAAAAATAATATGCTTAGAATGTATAAACTTGAACTTTTGAATTTAACATAATTTTAAAGAACAGTGCATAATAAATGAAATATTCAAAGTTTTTCTTACTTTTCTCAATATTTATGGTTAATGTTTTTATTATGTGCTAACTACACCTTATATATCATTCAAGCTTTCCATATTTTTAGATTCAAAAAAGACAGATATCCAAAAGGTACCATAAAGCATCAAATTACATTAATATTCAAAATATCAGCAATGTGGATAAATTATATTCTGTAATTTACTTCTAAGTAAACAAGCCTGATTAAAAAAGTAATATGTTTTTGCCTCAGCAATACAAAAAGATCTATTTTCCTACAAGGCATTTTGCCACTTTCCAATATTCGTGATAGATAAAGCTATTTTAACATTCCAGTATATGTGCATACACATGTTTTATTTAGAGTTATTGTTAACAAGAAAGTGATCCTGATACTTGTAATGTGATGATCTATACTACATGCATCTTTACCACAGTGATACCACTAAAGGAAATCTGAGCAATCATGGTATGAAAATTTTATTTAAAAATTCCTGATTTTTGTGTGAAGGATATGTGTATATGTGCAACTTCATATGTATGAGTTCAGGTGTGAATGGCACCGTGTGTGTGAGCCTAGGGTGTTGGCCCTTGCCTTATTGTTGTTCACCACTATGTATTCATGCCAGGCCAACTGTCCTGTGAACCTCAGATGATGCCCCTGTCTTTGCCTCACATATCACCATAGAAGGGCTAGGATTATACACCCTTGCTAACATAACATTCTTTTACATGTTCTAGAGTTTCAAACTTAGTTTCCTATGCTTGCACAGCAACTACTTTACAAAATGAGTTGTTATCTCCACTCTTGTCATTTTTATTTTTGATGCTGCTGCAATAATGAAGGTAAAGTTAATGAAGCAATGTAGCAATATTTTTTCAAATTTCAATATTTTAAAAAATCACATCTTTTTTCAAGTTTTTGTTCTTAGTTGTTTTTTCTCTTTGGGGGGCCCACCACCCAGCTCCCAAATAAATCACACACAGAGGTTTATTCTTAATTATAAATGCCTGGCCTTATCTTGGCTTGTTTCTAGCCAGCTTTTCTTAACTTAAATTATCCCTTCTATCTTTTGCCTCTAGGCAAAAGTAAATCTTACTCCTACTCCATGGCTTGCTGTGTATCTGGGTGGCTGGCCCCTGATGTCCTTCTCCTTCTTTGGCTACTTCTTCCTTTCCTTCCAGATTTCTCCTTCTATTAATTCTTTCTGCCTGCCAGCCCCACCTATCCTTTATCATGCCTCACTATTGGCCATTCATCTCTTTATTAGATCACCAGGTGTTTTACACAGACAAAGTAACCCAGCCTCATAGAGTTAAACAAATGCAACATAAACAAAAGTAACACACCTTAAAATAATATTCTACAAAATGTTTTCATTCATGGTTTTCTTAATTAAAAGTTTCTCTTTATTTCTCTATTCTGAGTGACAAGAAGTAGAAATCATGGCAAATATTGTTTAAAAAATACAAACAATAAAAAGGAAACAAAATTTGCTTTGCCAAATGGTTATTTTCTTATCTTTAATATAAAAATGTTTATTGAAAACTCATACACAAAGAAACTTACTTATAATTTGCTACATTAGGTAACCTTCAGGATGAATCATTTTCTAATTGTTGATTGATAAGAGAATACATTGTTTTGTGGGCTGGCATATACAGTTTTTATACTATTATTTTACAACAATATGCACTAGAAAATTAGTTACATATAATTTTATCTGAGAGTTGTGTTTAGTGCAAGTGAATATATAATACTCTTTTGCATAAAAGATCATTTTAATTGTTATCTTTAGTCATTTAATTTGTTCTGATAGATCTTCACAATTCAGCAACTCTTTTTTAATTCCACCAAGCTGTGGCATATTCCCTTAAAGACTGGATATATCTTAGCTTCAGTCCAGTCACTGTGGTTCTATAGTGTTTTAATCATTTCTGAGTCTGTTACTATGTTACTGTTACTATGGGAGAAATATGTATATTAGGAATAAGGAGATAGAGTGATTTGGAGAAAAAAAATATCATTATATCATTCCCATTAGCAGAGTGAAAAGGCAAACTTACAGTGAGCTGTTTGTTGCCAGGCCAGTTTTACTAGATACCAAATATATAATAAGCATCACATTAGTATAATGTAATATATGAGACAGATTTCTAATGAAGAAAGGAGAGGGTTTGTTTAAGTCATAGGTGGAGAGCTTTGAAGTCTGAATGGGGGGGGGGCAAGAAGCGTTGGTAGCATTAGTTAAAATATTAATTATGACTAGGTAGCAATGGAAAGAACATATGTTAGAGTAAATTAAACAGCAAAAACCACAGTAAGGGAAGAGAAGGCAGACCCAAACTTACAAATACAATCCTCTCTAAACTCTCACAAGAACTAGTTTTGAAGGAAATACCCACAATGACCCAAGACTCTCCAAATAATCCCCACTACTCAAAGGAATATAAAACATCCAATTAGCATCACCTGAGGACCAAGCCATTATTATATGGCTCTTTGATTGATGCCTGTCCAAACCATACAAGCATGACTGTTCATGAGAGTATCCCCTCGTTTAAGGCCATAAAATGCACATGACAACATGGATATAAAATGACATAATAGGTAAAGACAAATAATAAGACAGGAAGTAACATTCAAAAGTAGTCAAGAACCCTCTTGAGTGTTCATGTGCATGTTAAAATGAATATTCACGTATGTGTGTCTGTTTTTATTCAAAGAGTGAGCTGAGTACTAACACCAAAAAATGCTAATGTATTGATGTTTGTATCATATTCAACACAGTTAGTATTGCTGACCAAAGTTTGACATATAATGCCATATAATATAAACTATAATTGTAATGACATATATGTTTTGCTATCATTGAGTATTTTAGATGAGGTTTGGTAAAGAGTAAATTTTATAGTCATCATTGATTTTGTGTAAAAATGGATGATCTCTTGTTAGGCTAATAAATGCTCAGGTATGTTGGTAAGATTTCATTAGCTTAATAAATGAAATGAATTTATAATTCCACCACATTACCCTCTAGATGCACTGAATGGTCATGCCTTGCCTGTATGTCTTACCAGCTCAGCTGGGGAACACTAAAATCACTTGGGTGGTAATTAGGTGTTTATCAGATTCTTGCTGAAAAGGAGTGAGACAGTTATCAGACACAATTATCTTTGAAAATTGAATCCTCCATTTCTGGTCCTGTGGAGGACATTTAAAGGAACACGGAGTGGTTTAAAGCGGGATGACTTTCAAACCCCTTTGCTGTCTAGAGTGTAGGCCACACAATTGCCACTCAGAGAAAATTTTTCCTCACTTTTCATCCAGTCTTTTGTGTGTGATCCTTTTGTCATGCCTTTGTGCGTGTTGACATATGAAAATTGCCTTTGACCCACTCTTCTGTTACTTCATTAATGTCACTCTGACTGCAATGTTATTGATAGTCTGAAAGGTAACGCCTTCTCCCTTTGTGTTCACCCTGCTGCTACATCTTCATAAACTAACCCAACACAAGTGAGGGCAATTGCTAAGATTGACTAGGTTATATGGTAGTTTTGGATAATGATATCCATAGCGCTATTTGCTAAGTAATTGAAACATTTACAGCTCATTTAAGTATTAATGTGTAATATTCTCACAGCTTAGAAATTAATACATTCTATAACACAAAGATCTATGGAAACATACTTATTTAATCACCTTTAAAGCGGAAACCACGTGTAAGACACTTGAATTTAAATGTTGCAGCTATATAAAATGATGCTACAACCTGTTTCCCAATAGAATTGAATTAATTTTAGGTTCCTGTACACATTCAAGGAAGTGTCTTTAATGTTAATTTGTTTCTAAAGTAAAAGCAAGTCAGAACAAAAATCAAATGCATTTGGTGCTGGCCAATATTGTTAAGTATGGTTGGAAGCACTCTATCTTTAACTGTGATGATTTCTTCATGCTATAAAAGCAATCATCACAGATTAGAGTCTTCATGAACATTATAGATTTCATGTTTGCACCTGTGTTACTCTGCAAGTAGATTACGTCAGTTCTGTATTACTCGGTCCATTCAACCAAGCATTAATTCAACAAATACTTCCTGCTTGCAACATAGCAAGCAGGGTGAGAGATTTGCAGAGTATTATACTAGAGACCCGGGAAACCTCATGAATTCTATTTTCCCTCTTCAAGTCCACAGAACTTAGGTCAGAGAAAATGGTCTTGTTCAATCAGCCTCTCTTAAGCATGTTTTGCGCTAAAGCCTGTTACATTTTTGCACCCCCTTATTTGTCTGCCTCATCTCTAGTACACAGCTCTTCACATGCAGTTCCCCTGAAACGCTGCCAATAAAGCCATGTTTATTGCTCTTTTTTTTTCTTCTTCTTCTTCTTTTTTTTTTTTTGGTTTTTCGAGACAGGGTTTCTCTGTGTAGCTTTGTGCCTTTCCTGGAACTCACTTTGGAGACCAGGCTGGCCTCGAACTCACAAAGATCCACCTGCCTCTGCCTCCAGAGTGCTGGGATTAAAGGCGTGCGCCACCACCGCCCGGCTTTTTTTTTTAAGGTCATTGTCTCCAAACCTTTCTCACTCACTACTTTGGTATAGAATTCCCTACTTCCTCAATACTTAAACTGTTTTGGCTCAATGTATAACTACTATTCTAAGACCCGTTTCAAATAGGTACATTGACAATGGGCATTTTTCGGTTTTCAAGAAGCCTAGTTTCCTTGTTCTGTCTGTTTTATCTTCATAACAAATCATTTCAGATCTATTGCAGAAATAACCTTAACTCCACATATTTAACTTATCTGGGTCAGTGTCTTATACTATAGTGGAAAACCTGCATTAGCTGATACCACTTTACTCATTTTAATATTCTGTGCTGGCACACAGAACTTCCCAAAGAAAGTTCTAGACAAAACAGATGGAGGAGAAGAAACACAGGCAATGACCATCTTAGTATACATTTTGTTATAATATTGTTTTGCCCTGCTTTAAGACAAGTAATTCTAATATCAAAGTCCTGTTACATTAAATGCATCTCTCTTTCTAAAACTTCTTCATTCATATTCATTAACATTTGGACATACCACAGTGTGTGTCACTGTTAACTTGCCATATACTTGAGTTTAGTTGAGTTTTTAGTCTGAGAATTAAAGTCAAAAGACAAATTTTTCTTTGTTTTTCAATTATGTGAAGCACAAGAAAAGGAGGCCCATGGTATTTTCTGAAAGCAGAGAAGATGATGAAGCAAGGAACCTTCACTTGTAGAGTTAAATTGTTAATTTCAATGATTGCTGCATTCATTGCCCCACCTCTGCCCATTGCCTAAGCTGTATTTCTTCTCACTGTTATTTCCTACTCTGATCTCACTTTCAACGTGTTAAGCTCACCCACTTTCATGTGTAACATTAGAAGAAATGCTAGGATATGTTTTTTTTTTTTCTGTGTTGAAAGAAATCTCAGTTTATCTGAGACAAGTCTTACAAGAATAGGAAGATGTTGATGTGTGTTTCCATGGCGTGCTAGTTGAAGGATGACATTGTTCAGAAATATCTATCTGCAACTGGATGTTCTTTCAGCTAGGGTGCCCAAACATCATGTATCCCACTAATTTTCATCAGAATGATGAAATGAACAATATGATTGAAGGTCAATTGGGCAGAGAATTCATCTGGCTGAGCTAATATGAGCACAGCATTTTGAAAATTGCTTTTGTTTGAAAACTGCCTCCTTTTGTCTTGGTATACATGAGTGTACTTTTAAAGAACTATCTTTGTGAATTGAATATTTATTCTGGAAGAATTGCTCGATGTAGACAGTTTTTATTTTAACCTCAAAATAGGAGAAGAAAACAAAATTCCAGGAGATTGAAGTTTATTTATATAAAATTATATGTTCAATTTTAATTCTAGAAATATATGAATGCAATCATTTTAGAAAGACTTAAAACTTGTCTTCTTACAGCCACTTTATGATTAAAGTGAAAAAAAGACACAATCTTTATTTTGCTGCATCCTTTTCCCTATATGTGAGCAATACTAATGAACCTCTCAATGGTTAGGATGAGAAATTGATTTGAAGTCCTTTGCATTTACTTCTGCGCCTCCCCCACCTTCCTTTTCTCTCGGAGGATTTGTGCAGTTTAATTTACCATCGATTCTTTAATGATTATGGTAGCTGCACCAGAGAAACTAGTGTTTATCTTCATCACAGTGTGGATAGAGCAGCGTTTATTTTTATACATAGTGGCTTCTCCATCAGTTTGATGATACACCTTAGTCAGCAGTTGACAAGCATCCTACTGTCTTATTGATTTTAGAGTTTAATCCTGCAATGCATATATTAATTTTAGGGATGCAGTCCATTCAGAGCATGTAACCCACATGTTGTGCTGGCGTTGCTTTAAGGCACTGGTGAAGAGCTGTCTTCAACATGCCGCAA
>CABHPR010117743.1:0-12182 GCA_902168415.1 Peromyscus melanophrys
GATGCTAAGTCCCCATGCCCACACTGAGGAGTGGTCTGGGATGTGGGGATGATTTCTCATGGGGAAGGACATCCATCCAGGGCTCTCAAGGTACCAACATGGGGAGGTCCCGGACAAAACACCACAGGCTGGAGACACTGTTTACCCCAAAGACAGGATTCTGGAGCAGGCAGGAGCGAGGCCGGGTGCCATGTGTGGTTGGTCAGTGGCACCTCCTAAGTTCAGAACAGTCTACCGAGGTCACGGGGAGGCAGCAGGCTCTAGACTGTAGTGTTCGTTTCTCCGTCACTCAGGCCTTCTCCTGTCCCTTAGGTTGTACCTGAGTCTGGTTCTGGGGAACGTCAACGTGACACTTCTGAGCAAGCAGGCTAAGTATGTGGTGGTGTGGTTGTCGAGGGTTGGGTCTCACCCAGCGTTCCCCAGCCATCTTTGACTTGGGTTGGTGTGGTCTTGGGGTTCTGGGTCAACTTCTCTAGGCTGGCCTGTGACCTCTGGGCATGATGGAGAAGGAAGCCCCCCACCCCACCCCTGCCGCCGCCTGCCCACCCACGAGTGCGAATGCCTGTCCCTCTCCTCCTCCCCGCCCAGGTTTGCTTACAAAGACGAGTATGAGAAGTTCAAGCTCTACCTCACCATCATTCTCATTGTTATCTCCTTCACCTGCCGCTTCCTGCTCAACTCCAGGTGAGCACCACGGCCTGGGTCGGGACAGGGGCAGGGTCCAGGCTCTGGCATCACTTCTTTGTACCCTACTCCCCAGGGTGACGGACGCTGCCTTCAACTTCCTGCTGGTCTGGTATTACTGCACACTGACCATCCGAGAGAGCATCCTCATCAATAATGGTTCTAGGTGTGCATGCGCAGTGGGGTGGGCCGTGGCACCTGGGGACTTTGTATCTGTGGGAGCCGCTCTGCTTCACAGGGGTAACTGACACCCTCTTACAGGATCAAAGGCTGGTGGGTTTTCCATCATTACGTGTCCACGTTCTTGTCGGGAGTCATGCTGACCTGGTGAGTGACCGAGACCTCAGTGGGCAGGGGTGAGGCCAAAGACTTGGGCTCTCATCCCTCCCTTCCTCTGCTTTCCCTTAAATTTAGGCCAGATGGTCTCATGTACCAGAAGTTCCGGAACCAGTTCCTGTCTTTCTCTATGTACCAGAGTGAGTTTCCTTGCTAGGGAGGGGACAGGGGGAGAAAGCCTGTGGCCCAGAGCAGGTCTGACACGCCCACCTGTCTGGCCACCCAGGCTTTGTGCAGTTTCTGCAGTATTACTATCAGAGTGGGTGCCTGTACCGCCTGCGTGCCCTGGGCGAACGGCACACTATGGATCTTACTGTAGGTGAGTCAGTTGGCTCTCCCAAGCATCCCCGAGGCCCCTGGGACAAGGGGGATTCCTGTCCTTTCGAGCCTGCTCACCACCTCAGCTTTTTCCTACCCCCCACAGAGGGTTTCCAGTCTTGGATGTGGAGAGGTCTCACCTTCCTGCTTCCTTTCCTCTTCTTTGGACACGTAAGTCACACCTGGGGGTCCCCATCCCCCGCTTGGGTGTCCACCTCTGGCTCTGAGCCCAGTGAGCTCTACATTACTGAAGACTCCCCTCCTCTACAGTTCTGGCAGCTTTTTAACGCGCTGACATTGTTTAACTTGGCCCGGGACCCTGAGTGCAAGGAGTGGCAGGTGAGCCAGGGGTCTGGGAGGAGAATGCTTGGGAGATTCCATCCGGACCTCACCTGTCCTGACCCTGCCTTTCCCTGACCCCTGCAGGTGCTCATGTGCGGCTTCCCCTTCCTTCTCCTCTTCCTCGGCAACTTTTTTACGACCCTCCGCGTGGTACACCAGAAGTTCCACAGCCAGCAGCATGGCAGCAAGAAGGACTGAGCTAGATCTGATGGCCAGCCCCAAAGGGGCTTCTGACCTGTGTGCCAGATGGGGCAGCAGGTTGGGGCACCCCTGTGTACAAGGAGGTTCCCTTCTGTACCCCCTGGACTCCGTGGGCTCTGTGGGCCCTGAGGAAGGCCTGGGCCTGGAGCCCAGCTTGGAGGATTTGGGCTCTGGGCCTCAATAAAGGACGAGAGACATAGAGGTGTCTGATGGGCTGTTGGGGGTGTGTTCTTCCAGGGGAGGCAGGGCTTGGGGCCCCCAACATGGCACTGATTCTTGGCTCCTGGTTTGGGGAGGGGGGTTGTCTAACTGAAGCAGATCCCCAGAGAGACCCCATATCGGCTCTAGCCACACCAAGCAAATACAGAAAACAACTTTATTCCAAGGGCCAGGGTATTTAAAATTATTTACACTCATTCAAAATCATGTGGTGGGGCTGTACCCCACCCAGCTCAGTGGAGAGAAGAGCCCCTCTGTACAGCTGCCGAGGGCCTAAGGCACCCATCACCCAAAGGTGGGCCCGGTCCCTCTTGCCATGTGCCCTGGGACTGGGCTGCCTGGTCCAGGGGCCCAGGAGGGCATCACTCAGGCCGAGAGGAGTCAGTCCCTGGGCCTCCCTTGTCGAGGCCAGGCAGGAACCACCAGGGGTGGAGGTCGGCAGAAGGGAGTTAGGGAGGTGATTACAGGGATGGAGGGGTGGCAGGGCGGCAGTTCCTAGCTCCACACGTCCAGGGAGTAGCGGCCCTTGGTCATCAGCTTCTTAACATAGTCCACAGCCTGGGCATGCTCCATGGGCCCAAACTCGGCCACAATGTCATAGAAGGTGTTCTGCACATCTTTGGCCATATTTCGAGCATCCCTGGGTGAAGACGAGGGGACAAGGTGTGAGGGGGCTTGCTGGAGCCACCCTGTAGGTGGATAGTCAGCACCCCAGGCCTCCCCTGCCCTATTACTCACCCGCAGACATAGATGTGGGCCCCGCCCTCATGGATCAGCTTCCACAGGTGTTCCTTGTCTCTCTTCAGCAGGTGCTGGACATAGACCTAGGGGAGGGGTGTGTGTGTGAGCAGTGTCTAGACCCCATAGCCCAGACCCCATAGCACCGCCTCTTCACGGGGCAGCCCAGCCTGTCAGCACAGCTGCTGCCCGCCTCACCTTGTGCTCCTGCTCCCGGGAAAAGGCCACATTGAGCTGGGTGAGGGCACCGTCCTTGTGAAAGCGGGCCAGCTCTTCGCGGTAGAGGTAGTCCTCATTGGAGCGCCGGCAGCCATAGTAGAGCAGCGTCTCCCCAACCTCCTTGCCTGGGCAGGGGTGAAGCTGTGATGAAGGGGAGCTCTCTGGCCTCGCCCTGACTCACCCCAAAACCAGAGCCCCGTGGCTTACCTTGCTCCCGAAGCCAGGCTCGCTCCTGGATGAAGCCTATGAAGGGGGCAACCCCTGTGCCCGGGCCCACCATGATGACTGGTGTGGTGGACTTGAAAGGAAGGCGGAACTGAGATTTGCGCACAAACATGGGTACCAGGGCCCGGCGGCCATTCTCTCCTGCCGGTTCCTTGGCCCGGAGCCAGCTGGTGGCCACCCCCTTGTTCACTCGCCCCGACTTGGCTTCGTACTCCACAGCCACGGCGCAGATGTGCACGGAGTTGGGGTGGACCTGGAGGAGGGACTGGTGTGAGCCTGGCCTCAACCCCCTAGAGTCCCTTCCTCAGCGGCTGTCCTTGCCGGGGACCCGGAGTCCACCGCCCTAGGCGGTGCCTCCCTGGCCGGGCTGGTGCCCTCACCTTAGAGGACGAGGCAATGGAGTAGTAGCGAGCCTGCAGCCGGGGCAGCAGCTCACACAGGTGGTCGATGGGTGGCCGCAGTGATGGGTAGTCCTGGAGAATGGCCAAGATGTGCCTCCGGGCCTCCACCACCCAGCTCAGGTACAGCTCCTGGGGAGACATGGGAGGAAGGTGTGGGCGGCCTGGGGTGTGTGTGTGCGGGGTAGGGGGTCGAGGCAGGGGGTATGCAGGCCCACCTTGCCCTCGCCAGAGGACGATGCCATCTTGTGCAGGTGCTCCTGCTCCGAGGGCTCCGAGGCATACTGCGCCAGCTCGTAGAGCACGTTGGTGCGCGGTGGGTTGGTGATGTCCAGGTAGTAGGTGAGGGCCGTGCGGTAGGTGGTGGGGCAGGGGAAGGGATGTTTCTTGTTGGACTCCTCTGTAGCAGGAGAGATAGGGTTGAGTGAACGGTCACCCCTTGGAGCAGGGTGGGGTGTCCTAGAGGATGGAGGCGCTGCAGGCAGGAAGCTGGCACTCCAGCCTGCTCTCTATTGCCTCTGACAAGGCTCAAGCTTTCTGCCAGGCTTGAATTTCAGGCCAGGCAGAAGTGCCCATCAGAGAGATCTAGCCAGTGTAGGCTGCCAGGCCTTGGAGGAAGCACAATGGGTTGGGGTGGCTAGATGTTTGGCTTGAAAAGAAACCAACTCCTTTTCTCCATGTGTTCTGACTGCGAGTCACTAAGGGCAGAGCCAGGACTTGGGTAGGTACTAGATGCCTGTGGCACAGTGGGAGGCCCTGGGATAGTGCAGCATCCAGCACCTGCTCACCGTGAAGGAACCTAGTGGGCACTGAGGGCCGCTAACCCCAGTCCTTACATTTACCATTGAGGATGGAGGCCCAGGAGCAGGGAGGCAGCAGCCCATTGCCACAGAGGTGGAGCCCAGGCCTAAGACATGAGGCTTGGTTTAGCAGCCCCGGTCCAGGAAGATGTGTGGCTGGGTGGCTTCCCTAGTTGCCCAGGAAGCAGGGCTGGCTCTGCCTCCTGGCCTCAGGTGTCCTTTCTAACTATGATAGGGAGAAGGGCCAGACATCCATACAGAGTCTTAGGGCATGGGCCCTAGCATCCCAGCCATAGGCCAGAGCAGAAGTTTCAACCTGATTCGGGCCTAGACAAGGCCCTTGATTCCAGAACTCACCATCGAGATTGTTTAGAGACATGACGACATCCAGATCAGCCCCCAGGATCTCCCCGATCTGGTTGACCAGGGTTGAGTCGTTGGCTGGGTACACAGCCACATGATCTCCAGATTCATACCTAGAACGGAAGTGCAAGGCTCAGGAGGAAGTGAGCAGATGACGCAGTGCCAGGCTTGCCCCAGGGGAGATGGGAGGCGGGCAGGTACCTGATCTTGGAGTCTGAGATGTCCAATTCCAGATGCATTAGATGCCGCTCAGTGCCCTGGTTCAGCTTCCGGTTGGTGGTGACAGCAGCCAGGAATGGATTCTTGGCATCGAAGGGACTGATGGGAAGAAAGGAGGTGATTGGCTTGGGACCTGCTTATACTAAACACTGGGAGCAAGAGCTGGTGGGCAGGGGTGAGGGTGGGGGTGGGGGACTTGGAGCCTTCAAGGAATATATATGAGAGAGCCAAATTGAGTATGGCAAGGGCTGTCCCAGCCACATACGTACGATGAAGTGGGCAGAGCAAAGGACACAGACAGGAAAACAATCTGGCCTCTAAGAAACATGTGAGACCCTCTGCATTCTGCCTATGGGGAGTGGGGGGCCTGGGTCAGGGGGTGGAACTACCGTGGAAGCTACCCAGGTCCTGAGATATTTGCAGAGCACTTGGCTTCCACACTCACATTCAGAGACCATAGTGTGGCTAGGAGGGGCAGATGCAGAGTCTGCCCCAGCAGGATGGCTGGCTTGATTCAGTGTGACCAATGACTGGGGAGGTTCCAGCATGAATCATCGGGGCAGCACCCAGGGGTATATAAGGTCAGATTTGGAACGTTTTTCTTTTTGGACAAGGTTTCACGTATCCCAGGCTTTCCTTGGAACCCACTGTGCAGTCGAGGATAACTGGACTTTTCCCTCTTCCTCCACTGTGAGCTGAGCGTGCTACCACGCCCAGTGTGTGGGGTGCTGGGGAGGGAACCAGGGCCTCACACCTGTTAGGTGAGCACTACAGTTGAGCTACCAATCCGTGCCGAAAGCTGTGGATTCTGAGGAAAGGAACGGGCTTCTTGCCTAAGTCTGACCTGCCAGGGCTGGGTTCCTGAGGCCTCAGCGGGGAGCAGCACCTGCCCCTTGGGCAACTTGTGCCCTTCTAGATAGTGGACATGAAAGTGTGGGGGTCAGGGGCTGGTGAGATGGCTCAGCAGTTAAGAGCACTGGCTGCTCTTCCTGAGTTCAAGTCCCAGCACCCACATGGGGGCTCACAACCATCCGTAATGGGGTCTGATGCCCTCTTCTGGCCTGTAGGTGTACATGAAGACAGAGCACTCACATGTAAAAAATAAATCAATAATAATAATAATAATAAGTTCGGGTATCCCTACTGTGCACACTCATATAATGACTGTGGAGGGACACATATCTGCTTGGGATGTGGGTGCACGAGGGGCCCCAGGGCCGTGAGCCCCACTCTCCTTCCTCTACTTACGGTTTCTGGTTCTCGTAGCTCTTCAGACGGCCCATCTCACCCGTGTAAACCTTGGCGGTGTCGATGTCTTCGTGGACCACGAGTTCATACTGGCGGATGCTGGGAGGGGAAAACCAAGGCTGGGGTCAGGGCTGGGAGTGGGGAGGCTGCAGGGCCAGCCCTAGCAAGAAAGGGCTTGAGCCACACAGGGGACATGGGTGGGGGACCCTGGAGCAGACATGAGAGAAGCAAAAGGCAGGAGAAGGGCTGAAGTTGACCCCCCGAGAGCCTGAGAGGACGAGCAGGCCATGAAGCACAGGCAGATGGGAAGCCACTGTCCTGTGATGCCACAGACAGGAAGGGAGACTTCACCTCACCCGCTCACCTTCAGGCAGCCCCTTCACCTGGAACAAGGACCTCCCAGATCCTATGCCTGAGCTCTTACCACACCCCTCCACTCTGTCCCCAGGGCCACCCAGCCCAGGCCCCAGCCGTGGCCGTCCACTCACCTCGACTCCTCCCCAGTGGCTTCCACCCCGAAGAACTCGCACACAGCTGGCCAGAACTGCTCCCTCCATGTGATGAAATCCTCTTCCAAGCTGGAGAGAGGAGAGGCTTAGCCAGGCTAGACATCAGCCCGCTTTCTCACCCCTGTGGCTCCCAACCCTGCTAGCGGAAAGAGGGTGGCCCACACTCCAGGCTGGGACTTGAGTGACTAGGGTGTGGCACTTACTTCCCATCATCATCACCAAGGCCCAACTCGAAGATGCGCTGGGCGCCAAGCTGCTCCAGCCGCTGGTCCACATATTTGCCCATGGCGTTGAAATGCTCATAGGTCTTGTTCCCAAGGCCAAACACCTGTGGGGACAGCAGCACAGGCTCTGAGGCCAGGGCTTGAGCCTGCCTGGTGGGATCTGACGTCCTTGGGGTGGACTGAATCCTGGCAGCCTCTGGCACTATGGGCACTGAGAAGATCATCTGATGGCTTTGTTTAGGTGACCTGCAGTCCACAGATGGTTTCTTTTATGACCAGCCTTTACACCACAAATCCAAGTGACCAGCTTCGCTGGAGGTTCCAGGCCAGATCATATTGGTTTGGCCTTTCGTCCAGTAACCAATGACCTGTGGGGTCAGCTGGCAACTGGGAGGGCTGCTCTTGCAGGGTGAAGCCACACTAAAGTAAAGATAAAGTCCTCTGCTGGAAGGCCCCTGCCCTGCAGAACGGTGAAGGAACAGACGTGGCAGCTTGCACAGGAGGGTCCTAGGGTTCTGGGGAGCTGCCCAAGGCCAGCGTGGGCCCCCACAATCCCGTGGAGACTCACAGCAAACTTGACCCCAGTGAGGTCCACGTCAGTCTCTTGCAGCCAGTCATAGAAGTCCTGGGCGTTGTCGGTGGGGTCACCCTCGCCGTACGTGGCCATGCAGAAGACGACCAGGGACTTGTCGATCTCAGTCAAGCTGCTCAGGTCGGCCTAGAGAGACAGGGGGGTCACCACTGCAGCCGGAGCCCACAGCTGATTGAACAGAGTGGCAGACGGGAAGGCGTTGGTCCGGGCAGTCCCTCGGGCCTTTCGAATAAATGTAAAAGGAAGTCTGGCGATGGAAGAAGGCCCTTGTGGCAGCAGAGTGGAGTCGGTGGAGGGGAAGGAGCGGGCATTGGGGGCAGGGGTACTCTGAGGGAAGGTGCGCCTTACTAACAGGGATGTCTCCTCAGTTGGGGGCCACCTGCTCCCTCCCTTCTATCCACGGCTGATGACAGTTTTGTGCACTATACAGAGCCACCCCATGGAAGGGAATGGAGGCAGGCAGTACCAGGAGAGTGAGCTGACAGTGAGGGACAATAATGCTCCTGTCCCCAGCTGCTAAGAACATAGCTGGGAGCCGGGCGGTGGTGGTGGTGCACGCCTTTAATCCCAGCACTCGGGGAGGCAGAGGCAGGCAGATCTCTGTGAGTTCGAGGCCAGCCTGGACTACCAAGTGAGTTCCAGGAAAGGCGCAAAGCTACACAGGGAAAACCTGTCTCGAAAAACCAAAAAAAAAAAAAAAAAAGCATCACCAAAAACACAGCTGGGGAAGGGGGGGTGCTGGAGAGATGGCTCAGAGGTTAAGAGCACTGACTGTTCTTCCAGAGGCCCTGAGTTCAATTCCCAGCAACCATATGGTGGCTCACAACCACCTGTAATGAGATCTGGTGCCCTCTTCTGGCCTGCAGACATACATGCAGACAGAACACTATATACATAATAAATAAATAAATCTTTTAAAAAAAAAAAAAGAACAGCTGGGATTTGCCATATCCTATACTGGCTTAAGAGGAACGATATAGGCAGAGTGGATTATGGCTATAAGGAGGGACTCTGCTGCCCCTGACTATGGCCTCTGATCAAATTCTCAGCCTCTCTGGACCCCTCCTTCATCCTGTCCCCACTCTTGCCTCAGCTTTAACGTACATGTGAGACGACTCCATCCAACACCTTCCGTAGACAGTGCGGAGGCATCCTGGGGTCCCTCACCCTTGAGCAGCAGAGTAGGGCACACAGGGCAGCATATGACGGGGGCTCACTCACCAAGTCATACTCTTCGGGGTCTGCGGACATGCCCCGCATCCCGTAGCGGTGGGCATCCTTGGACAGCCGGTTGGCAAACTCCTCAGCGGTTCCCGTCTGGGAACCATAGAATACGATAATGTTCCTTCCCTGCGGGAGGAGGCAGACACACGGGTGAGTGAGGGACCCAGGACAGAGCAGCCCCTAAGTTCCAGGAGAGTCAGGGCAGGCCCAGCAAGGGGAGCCTCTTCAGTCCTCTCTCTCCTGGCCTCAGTTGTTACCTGAGCCACTTGGGCTGACAGGATCACTCAAGAGCATACGCTGACACTGGAAAAACCACAACCTAATACTGAGCATAAAAAGGGAAGGTGACTGGGAAAATACGAATAGCAGACCTCCATCTTGTGTATGTATCAATAAATATAACAGACAGTGGGTGTGATCCTTTGGCATTTGTGGGGGTCCACAATCTCCATCTATACACAGGATACCCAAATCTGCAGGTGCTAAAGTCTCTTGTGTAACACAGTGAGGCAGAGGCTGGAGGGATGGCTAGAAGACCCAAGTTCAGTTCCCTGCACCCACACCAAGTGACTCACAACCACCTTTAATTCCAGCGCCAGCGACTGAATGACCTCTGGCTTCAGTGGACACCGCACGCCTATGCACAACCCTCCTCCATACACATAACTAAAAACTAACAAAAATAAGGCAGGCAGTGGTGGTGCGTGCCTTTAATCCCAGCACTCAGGAAGCAGAGGTAGGCAGATCTGAGTCCTAGGCTATAGAGCAAGTTCTAGGACATCCAGGGCTACACAGAGAACCTTGTCTCAAGAATCTCTCTCTCTCTCTCTCTCTCTCTCTCTCTCTCTCTCTCTCTCTCTCTCTCTCTCTCTCCCCCCCCACACACCCACACACACACACACACACACACGATCTTAAAACAGGCATTTGCACAGCAGCTACATCTATTCTTCATACTTTTTAATTTTAAAAATATATTTGTTTTTATCTGACGTGTATGTATGTGTCCATCACGTGTACTCAGGCGCCATTGGAGGCTGCATCTAGAACTGAGGTTACAGACGGTTGTGCACCACCATGTGGGTGCTGGGAATTGAACCCGGTCCTGCGCAAGAGCAGTCAGCGCTCTTAGCATTGAGCCATTGCTGGCCCTCTTTTTAAAATTTTAAGACAGGGTCTTACTAGGTAGCTCAGGTTGGCCTGAAGTTTTGATTTTCCTGCCTCAGCTTTCTTACTGCTGGGATTACAGGTGTATATCACCATACTTGGCTTCCAATGTACCAACTGTGTGTGTGTGTGTGTGTGTGTGTGTGTGTGTTCATGTGTCAGCAGGGACCCGTGGAGGCCTGAGGACTACACTGGGTGTCCTTCGTCAGTGCCATCACTGTTTGGTTTTGAAGCAAGGCTTCTCACTGGTCCAGAGCTCACTGATTACCCTATGCTTGCTGACCAGTGAGCTTCGGGAATTAGAAGCATACGCTACCCTGTCTGGCTTTTTAATGTGGGTTCTGGGGAATGGACTCAAAACTGTAAGCATTGGTAACAAGGGGGGGTATGTTTTCACATTTTAGTTTATCCAAGAAAGCCGAAGTAAAAGCAGAGCCCTGTGCTGTGGAAAGATGAGGATGCTCTCAGCTAGCGCTCTGGCCCGCTCGCTCAGTTCCAACGGCCCTCGGCCCGCCTGTCAGACCCTCTCCCAGGCCCCCTCGGTGCCCACCAAGGCCAAGCTCTAGGAAGAGCGGAAGCAAGAATCTCACCGTTTTCTTCATCTTTTCCACAAAGCTGCTCTCTTTGACAGACGAGGTCCTGAAAAACAAGACAGTTCGATGGGGACAGATGCAGCTGTTACAGGATGGGTGTGACAGGGACATCCCACCTGGGCTAGCCCCTGGTGATGAAGCCAATAGTGAGACTAGTCCAGTCTCTCCTTTGTGTGCCTCAAATCCATCCATGAGCTTACAGAGATCACTCAGTTTCAGGCCAGCTCTGAGTCCATCCGACCTGGTCATTTGCCCATGCTCCCTTCCCAGTGTCTGGCCCCTCTCCATCTCCTCTCTTTTCTTCCTTAGCCATCACCTCAGGCACAAGCTGAAGGAGGCTCCAGCCCCAGCCTGAGACAGTGAGCCAATGGGAAACTCTATGTCAGAAAGCACTCGAGTGCGTGTGCGCACGGGGGTGGGTGGGGGTGGTGGTGGTGGTTGGGGAGCATGCGGAGACGGCTCAGCAATTAAGAGGCCTTGATCTGCAATCTTGAGGACAAGAGCTTAGACCCAGCACCACATAACCAGCGCCTGTCTGTGCATACACTTACACAAAATAAATACACAGATTTAAAAAGCAGCATTTATGGAACTTGAGGTGACTTCTGGCATCCACATACCCATCTTCATGTGCATGCTTATGAAGACCCATCCTCATACAGACACACACACACAAATGCATAGGAAAATACGGACATTAGGGCAGTGGTGGCACACGCCTTTAATCCCAGCACTCGGAAGGCAGAGGCAGGCGGATCTCTGAGTTAGAGGCCAGCCTGGTCTACAGAGCGAGTTCCAGGACAGCCAGGGCTACACAGAGAAACCATCTTGAAAAACAAGCCAATAAAAAAGAAGCCCTGTGTAGAGACTGGTATGAGAGAAGGTGTTCTAAAAAGAAATCCCAGCTCTTGCCTCTCTGGCAGGGTCACTGACTCACCATACCCTTGTGAGTGGACACACGACTTGATTCTCCCTGGACATAGCCTGGCCTCCCCGACCCCTTCCTACAAACCCCTATGTGGTGGTATTGTGTTCCCCAAAATATTGTGTATGCTAATAAACTTATCTGGGGTCAGAGAACAGGACAGCCACAATATTAAACATAGAAGTTAGGAGGCAGTGGTAGCATACGCCTTTAATCCTAGCATTCCAGAGGCAGAAATTCATGTGTTCAAGGATACACCCAAGCATGGTGACCCACGCCTTTAATCCCAGAAAGCAAGCCTTTAATCCCAGGGAGTGGTGGTAGAAAGCAGAAAGGTATATAAGGCGTGAGGACCAGAAACTAGAGGCATTTGCTCTGGAGAGGCATTTGGCCTGGAGAGGCCTTTGGCCTGGAGAAGCATGTGGTTGGTTAAGCTTTCAGGCTTCTACCAGCAGTTCAGCTGAGACCCATTCTGGATGAGGGCTCGGGGCATCCAGTCTGAGGAAACAAGACCAGCTGAGGATCCGGCTAGGTGAGATAGCTGTGGCTTATTCTGTCTCTCTGACCTTCCAGTGTTCACCTCAATACCCAGCTCGGGTTTGACTTTATTAATAAGACTCTCTAAGACTCATGCTACA